>JAGYYJ010002703.1:0-97113 GCA_019671005.1 Hibiscus mutabilis | reverse complement strand
TAATTACTTATAGAAATCGTAAGAAAAATGGTAGGTACCAAAATCCTTACACGAGATCACCAAAACTAAAAGGAGCTCAACTTAGGGTAAGCATTTGTGTACATACATAATTTCCTTCTCACAAAACCTATTTTATTACAAAAACGATGAGAATTTAAGTAGGTACGAAAATTTTATAAATTATACATAACTTTTCTTACAAAAATTGTAAGAATAAAGTAGGTACCGAAATCCTTACACGAGATCCCTAAAACCAAATGGAGCTCAATTTAGGGCAATCATTTGTGTACATACATAAATTCCTACGAAAAAACCTATTTTATTACAAGAACGATGAGAATTTCAGTAGATACAGAAATTAGTACAAATTATACATAACTTCTATTAGAAATCGTAAGAAAAAAGGTAGGTACCGAAATCCTTATATGAGATCACCAACATCAAAAGTAGCTCAACTTAGGATAAGCATTTGTGTACATACATAATTTCCTACGAGAAAACCTATTTTATTACAAGAACGATGAGAATTTTAGTAGGTACAGAAATTAGTACAAATTGTACATAACTTCTTACAGGAATCGTAAGAAAAATGGCAGGTACTGAAATCCTTACACGAGATCACTAGAACCTAAAGGAGCTCAACTTAGGGTAAGCATTTGTGTACATACATAATTTCCTACGAGAAATCCTATTTTATTACAAGAACGATGAGAATTTCAGTAGGTACGAAAATTAGTACAAATTATACATAACTTCTTACAGAAATCGTAAGAAAAAATATAGGTATCTAAATCCTTACACGATATCTACAAAACCAAAAGGAGCTCAACTTAGGGTAAGCATTTGGGTACATACATAATTTCTTACGAGAAAACCTATTTCTTACAAGAACAATGAGAATTTCTGTAGGTATGGAAATTTTTACAAATTATACACAACTTCTTACAGGAACCGTAAGAAAAAATGTAGGTATCGAAATTCTTACACAAGATCACTGAAACCAAAAGAAGCTCAACTTAGGGTAAGCATTTGTGTACATACAGATTGGCCTACAAGAAAACCTATTTTCTTACATGATTGATGAGAATTTCATTAGGCACCTAAATTATTTCATAATATACATAAATTGTTACAGAAATGGTAATATAAAACATACCTATCGAAATCTTTACCCGAGATCACCAAAACCAAAAGGAGGTCAACTTAGGGTATGCATTTATGTACATACAGATTAGCCTACAAGAACACATATTTTCTTACATGAATAATGAGAATTTCAGCAGGTACCTAAATCATTACATAATATACTTAAATTGTTACAGAAAATGGTAATATAAAACGTACGTACCAAAATCCATACCCGAGATCACCAAAACCAAAAGGAGCTCAACATAGGGTAAGCATCTGTACATTCATATTGACCTACAAGAAAACCTATTTTCTTACATGAATGATGAAAATTTCAGTAGGTACAGAAATTATTACATAATATACATAAATTTTTACATACATGGTAATAAAAAATGCACGTACAAAAATTCTTACCTGAGATCACCCAAACCAAAAAGAGCTCAACTTATGGTAAGCATTTGTGTACACATAGAAAGGGCTACAAAATAACATTTTTTTCTTACAAAAATTATGAGAGTTTGCTTAGCTACAAAAATTATGTTAAGCAAAAGTATATTGTTAAGTGTTCAAAAGTACTATTTTTTTACTTATATTATTGTTAGACTTAGGCTCATTTTAGTTGTATTATTAGGCATTCATGCATGTTTTCATGATTTCCTTCACCGCCATGCTTGATTTTAGAATTTAGTTGGGTTCTGTGGAAAAAGATACTGCGGATGTGTGTTTTTGTGTGTGCAAGATCTAAGGAAATTAAAGACAAGAAGAAAAGGAAGCTGCCGATTTAGATAGGATAAACCCATTCAAGATAATTACTAGAAGCAAGGATAAATCTTAAAAGAGTTAGAGTTCCATGAAGAAATCAAAAGGAGATTAAAGTCCAAGAGTTTTAGGATAAGTTTTTGGAGGAATAAAAATATAATAATTAAAGAAATTTATTTCTTTTATTCTATTTAATTCCAACTTAACTTTCTCCTCAAGAAAGACTTTGACCTAGCTATCTCCTATATAAAGCCCTAGCCGCCAACTACAAGGGATGTGAGATTAGAGAGAGCAAATTGGGGGCTGTTTTGATTTCTTCTTCTTTTGCTTCTATTAGATTCATGTTTAGGGATTTATTTTTGTGGTTATTTTACATCTGGCCATGAACTAATTTTATTTGGTTTGGGTTATTGTGTTTTTGTGGTTGTGAGAACGATTGGATTTTTTAGGTATTTGAGTTTGCAATTTTATTTCAAAGTTTGTTCATTCTTGGTTCTTAAATTTTTGTGAGTGAATTGGGAGAGGATCTCGTGAATTCATCCATTTATCTAATATTGGGAGAGTTAGATTCAAGAAATGAATGAGCATGGATTTTATTCAATCAATCGATGGTGAAGACTAATTCGACTTAGGGATAAGTTGCGAATTTCAACGACTAAAAGGAGCGCAAGATAGGTTGTTGTCCACCTTTGGTTCACGCAGGGATGTATTATCAAGGCATGTACAATTAACAATGTTTTCAGTTAGGGATAACGAGAAACCATTGAAGAACGCTTCGCCAAACTTTGAAGGTTATCGTCCAATTGCCCAGGCAATCGCTCCATTCCCAATTGCCCAAGCAATCGCAGAATTGCCTAGGCAATCTGACTGGATTCAATTGAAGAGCAATTGAGCTACTCTAGCACTCAATTACTACGACGGTCCATTCAACTATCACTCCACAACTCACAATAACCCGGCCTACTCTCTCATATTCGATTACTTCTTTTTTTTATTTAATTGTTCTTTTACTTTCTTGTTAATTAGAACCCCTACAATTACCAAATTGTGTTTTTACTTTCAGTGCGAGAAGTTAGATTCCTAAAGTAGCACCAATCCCTATGGAGACGATATCTATACTATACTATAACTTGCGACATGTACACTTGCACCAATTGCGAAGCACTTAATACGCGCAATAAGTTTTTGGCGCCGTTGCCGGGGATTGTCAATAGCGACTTTGTTTTTAATTTCTTACACCTTTATTTTTTTTTATTTTAGTTTTATTTCTAATCGGTTTCAAGGGATTTACAACTTTGGTTTTGCATCTGTGTATGACTATGGCGAGACCAACAACACAAGATTACCCACTTGAACCCGAGATAAAACGAGTTATTCATAGAAGAAGACGAGAACAACGAGCAGCAACGATAGAACAACAAGATAACCCAGTCGACAATCTGAATGCCAATGATAACCAGAACATCGTAGTAAGAGGATGAAGAGATCAAGTCGTACAACATGTTCGTAACAGACCCATTCGAGACTACTTAGAGGAAAATCTCAACGGTCTCAATCCAGGGGTTGTCGCACCAGAGATAAAATCTGCCCACTTTGAATTAAACCCTGTGATGTTCAACTTGATCAACACAATTGGTCAATTTGGCGGCTCGACAACTAAAGATGCCATACAACATCTCAAATCATTCCTGGAGATTTGCAATTTATTCAAGCTACAATGAGTCCATGAAGATATTTTAAGGCTAAAATTATTTCCCTGTTCACTGAGGGTTAGGGCAAAAATGTGGCTGAATAGTATTCCATCCGGAACAGCAATGTGATGTCCAACACTTACAATCCAGCCTGGAGGAAGCACCCTAATTTCTCATGAAGTAATCCCAACAATACCCTGAACCAGAGCAGCCAATATGCACAAGCAACAAGATTCCAGAAGAACTTGCCAGGGCAACAGATGCCGCAGCAACAAATGATGCAATAACAATCGACACCATCCAGTTCTTTGGAAAATTCTCTAAATGCTTTCATGTTAAAAACTGAATCTTATATGGCTGAGAATATTAATTTCATGTAAAAGACTGATGCTTTTATCAACAGGACTGAGATGAGATTGCAAAACCAAGAGGCGGCCTTAAAGTCATTGAAGACACAAGTCAGGCAATTTGCTCAGAACTTGAACACAAGACTAATGGGCGGTTTACCTAGCGATACTGAAGTCACAAAAGGAGCAAACCACGAACAGTGCAAAATAATCACCACTCGGAGTGGCCGACAATTTAAGAAAACCCAAGCTCACTCAATAGAGAACACTCAACCAAAGGAGTAGCTCCTTATCCAAAAAGACGAGTCCAGCAATAAAACCTCTGCCAAAACTGATGAATTAGAGAATGCCACGGTAATTCCACATGCCTCGGCAACTACACATGCTTCGGCAAGCCCTGATGCCTCGGTAACTACTTCCATCAAGATCCAAACCAATGAAAAGATTGAAGTCATCCGACTGTCACCACCATTCCCATAAAGGTTGAAACGACAAAAGCAAGAATACCAGTTCAAGAAGTTCCTTGACATCTTGAAGCAAGTCCACATCAACTTGCCATTGGTTGAAGTAATAGAACAAATGCCAAACTATGCTAAGTTCCTTAAAGACATCGTCTCTAAGCGAACAAGACTAGGAGAGTTTGAAACCGTTGTTGTGACGAAAGGATGTATGGCCATGTTGCACAACCACTTGCCACCTAAACTTAAGGATCCCGACAGTTTCACTATACCTTGTGCAATCAGAAATCACTATGTCGGGAAGGCATTATGCGATCTTGGAGAAAGTATAAACCTCATGCCGAAATCTGTTTTCTAGAGATTGGGAATAGAGAAGGCAAAGCCAACAACATTGATGCTATAACTTGCAGACAGATCATATGTGCATCTAGAGGGAAAATCGAGGATATTATTGTAAGAGTTGATAAATTTATTTTTTCCGCTGACTTTATTGTTTTGGATTGTAAAACAGATGAGTTTGCACCCATTATTCTTGGCAGACAATTTTTAGCAACGGGAAGGACCTTGATCGATGTCGAGAAATGAGAACTCACTATGAGGGTAAATGACTAGCAAGTGAAGCTTAATGTTTTCCAAACCCTTAAGCATGCTGACGATCCAGAAGAGTGCCAAGCCATCCACACCACCACTGAATTCAATTTCAACATAGAGGAAGACTGCCTTGATAATTGCCTCAGCAATTGTATTACTGAACCTGATGAACTAGAAGAGCCGAATGATGAAGAGCAGGATGAAGCCAATTGAATAACAAGTCGTACAGGTAAGTATTTTGAACCATTGGATTACTCAGGTAAGGAGGGTAAAATAAAAAAACCCTCTATTGAGCAACCTCCTATTCTTGAATTGAAACCATTGCCAAGGCAATTGAAATATGCTTACTTGGGAAACGATAACACTTTACCTGTAATAATTTCTTCTAAGTTGCAGCCTGAACAGGAAAAGAGGTTGATCGACATGTTGGCATTGCACAAAAAGGTAATAGGATGGACAATTGCCGACTTGAAAGGAATTAGCCCGATAGTGTGTATGTACAAAATTCTATTGGAGGACGATCATAAACCGACAATTGAGGCACAAATGAGGCTTAACCCTGCTATGAAGAAAGTTGTGATGAAGGAAATCATCAAATGGTCCCGATAGTGTGTATGTACAAAATTCTATTGGAGGACGATCATAAACCGACAATTGAGGCACAAATGAGGCTTAACCCTGCTATGAAGAAAGTCGTGATGAAGGAAATCATCAAATGGTTTAATGTCGGTATCATATATTCTATCTCTGATAGTACATGGGTAATCCCGGTACAATGTGTACCGAAAAAGGGAGGTATAACCGTGGTAAGCAACGAAAGCAATGAACTAATCCCAACTAGGACTGTGACCGGTTGGAGGGTTTGTATGCATTACCGCAAGTTAAATAAAGCTACTAGGAAAGATCACTTTCCTTTGCCATTTATTGACCAAATGCTTGACCGACTTGCAGGTAAATCTTTTTATTGTTTTCTTGATGGCTACTCAGGTTATAACCAAATTGCCATAGCACCGGATGATTAGGCAAAGGCTACCTTCACATGCCCATATGGTACCTATGTTTTTCGAAGAATGTCGTTTTGATTATGCAATGCTCTGACAACTTTCTAGAGATGCATGATGGCAATCTTCTCTGACATGGTTGAAGACTTCCTTGAAATCTTCATGGACAATTTTTCAATATTCGAAGACAACTTCGATAATTGCCTCGGCAATTTGGAGAAAGTGCTAACACTATGTGAAAAATCTGATCTAGTGCTCAATTGGGAGAAGTGCCACTTTATGGTAGATGAAGCCATAGTGCTCGGTCACAAGATCTCCTCTAAAAGAATTGAAGTCGACAGAGCCAAGGTGGAAGTGATCGAAAAATTACCACCACCAAATTTGGTCAAAAGAATTCGAAGCTTTCTCGGTCATACAAGTTTTTACAGAAAGGTTTATAATTTTTCTAAAATCTCTAAACCTTTGTGTACCTTGCTTGAACAAGACAAAGCCTTTAATTTTGACGATTCATGCATCCAAGCATTCGAAACCTTGAAGAAGCAACTTGCCTCGACGCCCATTGTCGTTCTGCCCGATTGGACCTTACCTTTTGAGCTCATGTATGATGCAGTGATTTTGCGGTAAGAGTCGTTCTAGGGCAGCGCTCAGGTAAGGCTTTTCATGTGATTTACTACGCTAGTAAAACTCTAAACGGTGTACAATCAAATTACACCATGATAGAGAAAGAATTACTAGCAGTAGTTTTCGCATTTGATAAGTTTCGTTCCTACTTGATTGGTACTAAGGTAATCGTTTATACTGACCATTCAGCAATTAAGTACATATTTACTAAAAAAGATGCCAAACCTCGTTTAATTCGTTGGATTTTACTTTTACAAGAGTTTGACATCGAAATTAAGGACATGAAAGGAACAGAAAACCAAGTTGTTGATCACTTATCAAGGTTGGAAAATGGCGATGAAGATCCATACTCTTTGGAGATCCATGACACATTCATGGACGAGCAGTTGTTAGTTGCCTCGGCAACTCCCTAGTATGCCGATTTGGTTAATTTCTTGGTTAGTGGTATTTTGCCTTATAACCTTACTCACCAAAGGAAAGAAGCAGTTCCGACATGATGCTAAGCATTATTATTGGGAGAAGCCTCTTTTATTTAAACAATATGCAGATCAGGTGATAAGACGGTGTATTCCCGAGGAGGAGTAGGACACTGTGTTTTAATAATGCCATTCTTCACCATATGGAGGCCATTTTGGATGAACTCGCACCGCGGCCAAAGTCTTACAATTCGGCTTGTATTGACCCACTCTTTACAAAGATGCTCAATAATTCTACAAGAGGTGTGATCGTTGTTAGTGAATAGGGAATATTTCACACCGACACGAGATGCCACTACAGAATATCCTTGAGGTCGAGTTGTTTGATGTGTGGGGGGTCAATTTCATGGGACCCTTCCTATCCTCATTCGGTAATTTGTATATCTTACTTACCGTAGACTATGTGTCTGAATGGGTAGAGGCAACTACAGTTCCCAACAACGATTCCAAGACTATGCAGAATTCTTGCAGAAAAATATATTCACATGATTTGGAACACCAATGGCAATTATCAGTGATGGTGGCACACACTTCGACATTCGGTAATTTTGTATATCTTAATTACCGTAGACTATGTGTCTAAATGGGTAGAGGCAGCTGCAGTTCCCAGAAACGATTCCAAGACTGTGCAGAAATTCTTGCAGAAAAAAATATTCACATAATTTGGAACACCAAGGGCAATTATCAGCGATGGTGGCACACACTTCGACAATAAGCTAATTGCCAAAATGTTGGAGTGATTTGGAGTAACGCATAAAATTGCCACGGCATATCATCCACAGACAAATAGGCAAGCCAAAATTTCCAATCGTGAATTGAAGGTTATCCTTGAAAAAGTTGTCAATCCTTCTCGAAATGATTGGTCGGCAAGAATTGATGAAGCATTATGGGCCTATCGAATAGCATTCAAGACGCCTTTAGGCATGTCAACTTACAGAATTGTCTACGGCAAGACTTGCCACCTTTCGGTAGAGATCGAACACAAGGCTTATTGGACGACCAAAACTGTCAACATGGATTGGGAGAGAGCTGCACAAAAGCGATTACTGGACCTTAACGAAATCAAATAATTTCGTGCCTTAGCTTACGACAACGCAAGAATCTACAAGAAAAAATGAAGCGTTGGCATGATAAGAAGCTATTGCCGCGGTAATTTTTACCCGGGCAATTAGTACTCCTCTTCAACTCTCGGTTGAAACTCTTCCTGGGAAAATTGAGATTGAGATGGTCTGGGCCCTTCGAAGTCGTAAAACTTTCTCCCATGGTGCTGTGATAATCAAGGCCAGCATTGACAGACATGAATTCAATGTTAACGGGCAAAGATTAAAGCACTATGTTGGCAACCATGTTGAGCGCGACAAGGAAGTGGCTACTTTAGCAGATGCATGATCATGGTCTCCTTTAGTATTTCTTATTTATTTTTAGTTTTATATTTAGACTTATTTTATTTTTGGATTTATTTTTAGGATAAAAGTATGTTTTTAGTTTAATTTTTATTCTTTTTATCTTTATCTTTCCACATATTCTTTTTTCTTTGTTTTTAATTCCACAACCACAATCACCATGGCCAAGAACATCGAGACAATTCCTCACCGGCTAAGGAACGAGAAGTGCCAAAGAAAGCCCCAATAGCGAAACTTGTCCGGGAAACCAAAATTGCTTCTGCAATTCTCGATGCCTCGGCAAGACCTGATACCCAACCAAGAGATGCTCTGCCCCCTATCCAACCGATTAGAGCAAATAGAGGCCCGATAATTAACTAACTTGCCCCGGCAACCGAAAATGCCTAGGCAACTGCCGCACATGCTAAAGTTAAAGCACGCGATGAAGTATCAAGCTGCACCACCAGCCACCCGCATCCAACCACCGTGAACCAGACAAAGAACCAAGCAAACGGCATGAAAGAAACTCATCCTTCAAGGTGACAGCCTTTCCAACTAACTCATTTGCATTTAATTTTGTTTTTAATTTTTAATTGCATGCATTAAGGACAATGCTTATCTCGAGTTTGGGGGGTGTTTGTTTCTAGTTAATTTCATTCTTAGTTGCATTCATCTTTAGTAATAGCATATAGGTTGCATATGTTACTTGCCATGCCTTTGATTGGATTTAATTGCTTGAACTAGTTGAATATCTAATGATAATTTTTTTGCCACTACACTTAATTGAAATAACCTTTAAATTTTAGGATTACATGAAAAGAACTTAGAATTTTACTATGATGCTAAATATTATGAACACGGTTGTGGCTTGTTGATTGAAAGAAACTTAGTGAACTTAGGTTGCTTAGAATTTTACTATGATGAATATCTTTAGTAATAGAATATAGGTTGCATATGTTACTTGTCATGCCTTTGATTGGATTTAATTGCTTGAGCTAGTTGAATATCTAATGATGAATTTTTGCCACTGCACTTAATTGAAAGAACCTTTAAATTTTAGGATTACATGAAAAGAACTTAGAATTTTACTATGATGTTAAATATTATGAACACGGTTGTGGCTTGTTGATTGAAAGAAACTTAGTGAACTCAAGTTGCTTAAAATTTAGGTAAATTTCAATTAAAATTAAAAGTTAATTTCTTGCTAGAGGGCCCAAAACCGGCTCTAGTAGTTACACATTAAAGATATCGCTAGAGGTGCCCAAAATTGGCTCTAGTCGACAAAAATTTAAATAAGAAATTGCTTGCTTTACTAGAGGTGCCCGAAATTAGATTTAGTAAAAAGAAAAATAAATACCCTGATGATTAAATTGGTAAAAGCCCATTGTTCACATAGAATCTTGAAAATCAACTTGTACACAACTACGCACACACATTGTCACGAGCATTATAGTTTGGTTTCGAGAAATTTTTGTGCTATCCGAAAAATTAAAAGGTGGTCATACTTTGTGCCACGGTTCTAAGGTTTGAATTCAAGTTTAAAGCATGTTTTTGATGGTTAAAGTCTTGGCAGGTAATTGTTAGTTTGCATTGCTTAAGGACAAGCAATAGTTTGAGTTTAGGGTGTGTTAAGTGTTCAAAAGTAATATTTTTATAACCTTTTTTACTCATATTATTGTTATACTTAAGCTCATTTTAGTTGCATTATTAGGCATTCATGATGTTTTCATGATTTCCATCACCGCCATGCTTGATTTTAGAATTTAGTTGATTTTTATGGAAAAAGATATTACAGATGTGTGTTTTGTGTGTGCATGATCTAAGGCAATTAAAGACGAGAAGAAAAGGAAGCTGTCGATTTAGATAGGATAAACCCATTCAAGATAATTACTAGAAGCAATGATAAATCTTAAAAGAGTTGGAGTTCCATGAAGAAATAAAAAGGAGATTAAAATCCAAGAGTTTTAGGAGAAGTTTTTAGAGGAATAAAAATATAATAACAAAAGAAATTTATTTCTTTTATTCTATTTAATTCCAACTTAACTTCCTCATCAAGAAAGATTTTGACCTAGCCATCTCCTATATAAAGCCCTAGCCGCCAACTACAAGGGATGTGAGATTAGAGAGAGCAAATTGGGGGTTGTTTCGATTTCTTCTTCTTCTTTTGCTTCCAATAGATTCATGTTTAGGGATTTTATTTTTGTGGTTATTTTGCATCCGACCATGAACTAATTTTATGTGGTTTGGGTTATTGTGTCCTTGTGGTTGTGAGAACGATTGGATTTGTTTAGGTATTTGAGTTTGCAATTTTATTTCAAAGTTTGTTCATTCTTGGTTCTTAAATTTTTGCGAGTGAATTGGTAGATTATCTCGTGAATTCATCCATTTATCTAATATTAGGAGAGTTAGATTCAAGAAACGAATGAGCATGGTCTTTATTCAATCAATCGATGGTGAAGACTAATTCGAATTAGGGATAAGTTGCGAATTTCAACGGCTAAAAGGAGCACAAGATAGGTTTTTGTCCACCCTTGGTTCACGCAGGGATGTATTATCAAGGCATGCACAATTAACAATGTTTCGAGTTAGGGATAACGAGAAATCATTGAAGAACGCTTCGCCGAACTTTGAAGGTTATTGCCCAATTGCCTAGGCAATCGCTCCATTCCCAATTGCCCAAGCAACCGCAGAATTGCCCAAGCAATCCGACTAGATTCAATTGAAGAGCAATTGAGCTACTCTAGCACTCAATTACCACGACGGTCCATTCAACTATCACTCCACAACTCACAATAACACGACCTACTCTCTCTTATTCGATTACTTCTTCTTTTTATTTAATTGTTCTTTTACTTTCTTGTTAATTAGAACTCCTACAATTACCAAATTGTGTTTTTACTTTCAGTGCGAGAGTTTAGATTCCCGAAGTAGCACCAATCCCTATGGAGACGATATATATACTATACTATAACTTACGACTAGTACACTTGCACCAATTGCAAAGCACTTAATATGCGCAATATATACGCACACAAATCCTTACCCTTGATCCCGTCATTCATCTTAAGAGCAAGATTGATAAGACAACTGTAACACGTCTTCCCCGGTCTACTAGGAAATCGGGTCGAAAAGCATTACTGGTGATCAATACGGTGACTCGGTGCAATAATTCTATTCAAAAACCAATACGATGCGATATGGTGGGTTTATTAACTTAATACGATGAAATTAGGGTTAATTTCTAACTTTTATAAAATCTAGGGACCAAATTGTAATTCTGATGTTTTAGGGGTCCTTTCTTGTAATTGACCATACCATGATAAAATTCATACAATAATCAGTGACCTTACAAATTCTCATATTATTCGGAGTTCAATTACCCATCCAATTTAACTATACGATATTCAGTGACCATTCTATGAACAACTCAAAACTATGACCAATGCCTCTTAACAGAATTAACTACCTCCGTACCGAAACACCTTGGTGTCGTATCGGTACAAATATGCATAGTTTAGAACCCATTCTGGTTTTGCCAATTCCTGTTTCAATACGACTTGACTCGTATCGATACGGGTTGACCAATTTTGACTTGTTTCAATAGCTACCCGTTTCGATATGGCAATACCCGTATTGATACTGGTTGACCAGGGTTAACCCGTTTCGATACACCCTTGGGCTGTATCGATACTATTAAATTCCCAAACCTTACTGCCAATTTTCGTACTGAAATGACTTGGACCCGTATCGGTACGCTAAGGTTGACTTAAGCCTTGTCTAACCAAAAATGCACAGCCGTACCGAAATAGCTTGACCTGTATTGGTACGCCATGCACTATAATGACAGATTTTGTCTGGTTTTTGTTCAAATTACCCTATCTAATGATCTTCAAATGCAATGAAATTTTACCGGCTATATTTAAACATAATATTCTACTAACATGCCAAATTTTAAGGGCAACCAAATTCATTTACTATGTTTTACCTCTGTGAGCCAAATATGCCATTTTAGCTACTTTTAAGCTATTCAAGAGTACCATTTTGGGTCTTAAGCACTAATACAAACCATATATAAAACATACACATCGAAAGAGCTAAAAGTGACTAGTTTATCTACTTTACCACCATTGTAGGAGTTCGTAGGGAGGATGTACATTACTCTAGCCTCATTGTGACTTACCAAACTTCCAATGATCCTCGATCTCGCAACGGTGACTTTCAACCTGTAATGCATGAGATGAAATGCATTAGGCATACTTTGCCTAGTAAGATAGTCATAAACAATAATAAACTCAATGGTATGCAATTTGAATTATGCCAAAGTGATTTCAATACTATGGATATGTCAAACTATGACAGTTTCAATATCGTGACAATACCTATGCTATGGCAATATCGATGCTAAGGCAATACTCAATGCTATGACAATATTCAATGCTATAACAATGTCCATACTATGACAATAATCAATACTAAGACGCTAATCAATGTTATGCCAATAATCAATGCAATGTCCATATTTTAGTAATATATTTAACATTTATCAGTAGTTTTTTCTTGGATCAAAACAAGATAGTGGATACGCAAATTCCTACACCTCGCCAAATCAATAAATGGTCTAGCCCCTCTGCCTCGCCAATGACCAATATCACAAACATCCCTCCGCCTCACCATAAGAAATGCCGTAGCCCAAGGACCTTAGTCCATCCGTACCAATGAGCTCATAAGTTCTATGGCATGCCAATTGTATCCAATGTCCTTTCAAATCCAAGGTACAATACCAATTTATAAAATATCAATGTTCAATAGCCGATGTTTCAATGTTGATATCAATAATCAATATTCAATATAAGGATCAATGTCCCAATGTTCAATGATTCAATGATGATAAAAATTTCTATAATCAATGGCTATGAATATACTTATTTCAATGTTCAATGTCCATGTCAATAATCACTATCATTGTCCATTGGTCAATGTCTTATATTTCAATGCTTCAATGATGACAATGACAATAACAATGTCCGATGCTTAATGCTCATATACATATATATTTCAATGTTTCAATAAGACCAATGCCAACAACAATATTCCTATGATCAATGAATTAATTCATTGACTTATTGGTGCTTACAGATATAATCTCTTATGAGACTCGATACGATATCCTTGGACACAATTTAGTTATGCAAAATTAATATCGATGGAAATCGAAAAAGCACCTAGCTTAATTTTGAGACTCCAACTACACTTACCTTAATATCTGATGCTCATATGACTCTCAGATGACAACTCCCTTGTTCATTTGCTTAGTGGAATCCAATGGTGAAGGCTATTGCTCACCTAGATTATTATGAGCTATTCAAAACAAGGTGGAAAAAGGGTTACAATATTTTCAACAATCTCAATAACAATGTTGAACTTATACAATTAATACGAAATTAAGCTTAAGGTTCTCATAAAACTAAACTAGGGTTTGAAATTTTCATAACTTAAATCCTTCATGTATTTTGCTTGAATTCAATAACCAATGATTGGGCTCACCTTACCCAAGCTATTGAGATTGATTGTAAACAATACTTTAAAGGGAACCAAAGCTTGAAGAATACTTCAATGGAGGCGCTAGCTTAGTTTATATAAGAGAAGAAGATGAAGGTGACCAAGGTGCTTGCCTAATCGGGTAAGTCCTTTCAAGACTCGTCACTTTCTTTCTTTTTTCATTCAATAGCCGCAAGGCCTTCCTTCCTGTGAAGGAATTCAATTTCCAATCCCCATGTAGGTGGTGATTAATTTTAAGGATGGGCTAATCGCAAGGTTAGTCCCTCAACTCTTAATGCTTTAGACTTTTATCCTCAAACTTTTAATTTTTCCAATTTAGTCACTAAGAAGTTTTTCAATAAATTCAATAAGGTCCTCCATCGATAACTTGACTGAATTAGAGTTCAATATCAATGTAATTGACCACACGGTCAAAGTCATTACAATATTTGGACATTTACGGTGTAAGGTTTCCGATCATTGGAACCCAATTCTGACTATATCGGTTTTTAGGGTGTTACAATAATGGCTAAGAAGGCCGGATGGGGGTTTATTAATGGGGAGTGGGTTCACAAAAATGATGCAGACGAAGCTCTCGTTGATCCACCTGATGCTCCACCTCCCATGACCATTGAATCCATGTATTCGAGCATGATCACTCGTTTTGACAACATAGATGTCTTTTTTCGTAGCTCTCATAAGGAGTCGACCGGCTTGATTCATAGCTTAGATGGTCATCTCACATCTCTAGAGCATGTCATACGTGATGTTCGTGGTCATCTGTTCCCACCATCATCGCCTCCGGATGCACCGGATGCTTAAGACTTATATTGTATTTTAGTTTTAGTGGATTCATGCTATGGTAATTTCGAATTTTGTTGATTTAGGTTATTGGGTTATGCATAAACTTTGGTGGATATTTTATTTTAATTTTTATATTTTAAATTTATGATGGGTAGATATAATGGTTGATTAAAATTTTGTAAATTGAATATATTTAGACATGAACAAACGTTTTATTAAGTATTTTTTATATAACTAAAAAGAATAACATGGAAAATTTTGTCAAATAAATATATCATATTAAACTTTGCTAAAAAATATAATTTCAACATCAAACCTAAATTGTATAGTTCTTCAAAAGTGAACAAAAAATTAAATTTTGAGTTTTCAAGAGGAGGTTTCAAAACCCCTTTGTGGTTTCGAGACAACTAAGGCAGAATGACCTGAAACAAAATTTGGTTAAGGGTTTCGAAACCACTCAAGCAAGACGACCATCAAATCAAACTTGGTTACATGTTTCAAAACCCCTAGGTGGTTTCGAGACCACTAAGGTAGAATAGGTTGCAATCCACATAAATTATTAGTGTTGCAGTCGGGATGACACAAAAGGTGATCTTCAAATGAGATTATGAGTTCTCCGCGGAATTTTCAAACAACCACTGTCCGATTTCTGAATGTAAGGAATAACTGGTTCTCATACAGAAATATAAATGCTGATGGAGTAGTGAATTCATTTTTGCTAACTTCTATTATCTCAGAATTGTAGACCTGCAAAATGCATAATAGTTTATTTTAAGGCTTAACAGACGAATAAGATTTCAATATATGAAAAAGATACTCACGTCAAGAATATGGAGGTTTTCATTTTTCCTGCTTCACTAGAAGCTTTTCATTGAACTGTTCGATGAAATCCACCTTCTTGTTCTGGTGAAGAAGAAGGCTAAAATATTTTAGAACAAAATCATCCTCTATAGAGAGAATCTTAAGAGGAACATGGCCACCAACTTTAGTGAAAATCAATAACATGATCCCAAGACTGCCAAAAACGATAAAGATTACACAAATTGAAATCATCAAAAGCAAACAAAGCACCATTTGGTTATTACTTTTTGGACTCACTATCTGCTTTGGAAAGGAGAAAAGTGAATGCTTTTGGACTGAAAATACTACTAAATTGTTAAAGAAATTATAATTTCCCGGGAGAGTAAAATACAGTGTGTAGAAGAATTATGAAACAATTAGTGTTTTGTTCCAACTTTCACTATCTATTATTTGGAAGCAGTAAAAGCAACAATCAAAATGGGCCTGAATTATCAAATACTAATAAAAACATAAGAAAAAAAAATCATAAAGGTTTATCTTTTTATTTTTTTTTGTTTTTTTATCAATAAGCGAATCTTCATTTCTGAAGCAAGAAGAATTAACCATCACGAAAGAAGATTTACCTGATCTTAATCTCTTGAACATTTCTGTCCAATACAGTGTATAACATTGTATAATTTTTTAGGTCAAACGCCTTGTATATGCTGATTGAAAAACAAAAATCCTGTCAAATTCATGAATATAGTTAAAGGTCCAATTATTATAACTCAGCATAAAAGGACATTCATATGGATGAGTATTTACCTATCATGTGCAGAATATGTGAGTACCTTCCCATTCACATCATCAAACTCAACAAAACCAGGCCACTTAAGTGACTCAGACTCAAAAAGCGCAAAACTAGCATCAGGTTGACCTCTTTGTATGTACCTGTCAATCGAACATGTTGAGTAGATCAATCGATGTGTAATTGGCCAAGAGGGGGTGAATTGGCTTTTTGAAATTGGAAGGAGCAAATTGAAATGATAAAATTAAAGACAAGGCGATTTATAGTGATTCAAGCTTCGAACAAGCTCTACATCCACTATCTTAGCTCCCACTAAGGATTTTGAACCAATATCCAATAGATATTCTTCCCATTTTCTAGGCTTAAGAGGAAACCTTTACAAATTGGTTAATCTTTCTACCCAAAGATTAACCAAGATTCTCTCTTTACAAAGAAGAAATGACAAACTTAAATGTATCTCTCACAAGATTGATTTGTTGCCCAAATTACAAACAAACTCTCCCCAAACTTGAAAAAAATGTATACAATGAAGATTACAGCAAGTGGGGTACAATAATTTGACTCTTTAAGCTCAATGGTTTAGATATGTGTTTGGATGTTGCAAATAAGTTCAATAGTTTTTGTTGAGGCTTTGGAGACTTGCTTTTATACCTTCTCATTGATATCTAGCCGTTTGGGTGGTTGAAGTCATCAATTTAGCTGTTGGGCCTTCTTCTTCCCACCATAAATGTACTTCTACAACTACCCGTATCGGTATACGAACAGTCGTATCAATACCTGTCTCAAAATAGAAAGAGTCGTTATGTACAATTTATGTAGGGGCGTATCGATATGCGAGGAAGCCTTTTATTGATCAAATGCTTGATCAAATGCTTGATCGTCTTGCAGGTAAACCCTTTTATTGTTTTCTTGATGGTTATTCAGGTTACAATAAAATTGTCATAGCACCAGAAGATCAAGAAAAGACAACCTTCACATGCCCATACGGTACTTATGTCTTCCGAAGGATGCCGTTCGGATTGTGTAACGCCCCGGCAACCTTCCAAAGATGCATGATGGCGCTCTTTTCAGACATGGTCGAAGACTTCCTTGAGATCTTCATGGATGATTTTTCTGTTTTTGGTAATGACTTCGACAGCTGTCTCGGCAATTTAGAGAGGGTGTTGGCAAGATGTGAAGAAACGGATTTAGTCCTCAATTGGGAGAAATGCCATTTTATGGTAGATGAAGGAATAGTGCTCGGCCACAAGATTTCATCCAAGGGAATTGAAGTAGACAAAGCCAAGGTGGACGTGATCGAGAGATTACCCCCACCAAGTTCGGTTAAAGGAATTCGAAGTTTTCTCAGACATGCAGGTTTTTACAGGAGGTTCATTCATAATTTTTCTAAAATCACTAAACCCTTGTGTAATCTGCTTGAACAGGATAAAGGATTCGATTTTGATGATTCTTGCAGCCAAGCATTCGAAATCCTAAAGAAAAAGCTTGCCTCGGCACCCATTGTCGTTCCACCAGATTGGACGTTACCTTTTGAGCTCATGTGTGGTGCAAGTGATTTCGCGGTAGGAGCAGTCCTAGGCCAACGCACAAGTAAGACCTTTCATGTGATATACTACGCTAGTAAAACTCTTAATAGTGCTCAAGTGAATTACACAACAACGGAGAAAGAGTTACTGGCTGTAGTTTTCGCATTTGACAAGTTCTGATCCTATTTGATTGGTACAAAGGTAATTGTTCATACGGACCATTCGGCAATCAAATACTTATTTGCTAAAAAGGATGCTAAACCTCGTTTGATTCGTTGCATATTACTTTTACAAGAATTTGATATTGAAATTAAGGACAGGAAAGGAACAGAAAATCAAGTGGCCAATCACTTATCACGTTTGGAACGCAATAGGGAGGAGAACGCGGATCTAGAGATATGCAATGCATTCCCGGATGAAAAAATTTTAGTTGCCTCGGCAACCCTCGACGCCTCGGCAACCATGGATGCACACGCCTCGGCAATTTTGGGAGCAGTCGCCACGGCAGCACATGCCTCGGTAATACCCTGGTACGCGAATTTAGTTATTTTCCTTGTTTATGGTATTTTACCTTATGACATTACTTTTGGGACGAGCCTCTTTTGTTTAAACAATGTGCAGATCAGGTTATACGCCGATGTATCCCTGAAGAAGAGCAACAGAATGTACTCCGGCAATGCCATTCTTCACCCTATGGAGGACATTTTGGAGGAACTCGTACCGCGGCCAAAGTTTTGCAATCCGGTTTGTATTGGCCAACATTGTACAAAGATGCCCAAGACTTTTACAAGCAATGTGATCGTTGCCAGAGGACAGGCAATATCTCTAGACGACATGAGATGCCGCTCCAGAACATCATCGAGGTGGAATTGTTCGATGTATGGGGGATCGATTTTATGAGACCTTTCCCATCTTCATTCGGCAACCTCTACATCTTACTTGCCGTCGACTACGTGTCTAAATGGGTTGAGACAGCTGCAGTTCCCAACAACGATTCTAAGACCGAGCAACGATTCTTGCAGAAAAATATATTTACACGGTTTGGGATGCCGAGAGCAATTATCAGTGACGAAGGCAAGCATTTTGACAACAGACTAATTGCCAAGATGTTGCAACGCTTCGGCATATCACACAAGATCGCCACGGCATATCACCCACAAACCAACGGGCAAGCAAAAATTTCCAACCGGGAATTGAAGGGTATACTCGAGAAAGTTGTAAATCCCTCTAGGAAAGATTGGTCATTAAGACTAGATGACGCGCTTTGGGCATATCGCACTACATTCAAAACACCCTTAGGTATGTCCCCCTTCCGACTTGTCTATGGCAAAACATGCCGTCTACCGGTGGAAATCGAACACAAGGCATATTGGGCAATCAAGACCGTGAATATGGATTGGGAAAGTGCCGGACAAAAGCGTTTGTTGGACCTCAATGAGATAGAAGAATTCCGTGCACTCGCCTATAACAATGCACGAATCTACAAGGAGAAAACAAAGTGATGGCACGACAAGAAACTATTGCCACGGCAATTCACGCCAGGGCAACTAGTTCTCCTATTCAACTCTCAGCTAAAACTTTTCCCGGGAAAGCTGAAATCAAGATGGTCGGGACCATTCGAAGTCGTCAAACCATTCTCCCATGGTGCTGTGATAATCAAGTCCATCTCTGACAACCATGAATTCAAAGTTAATGGACAAAGATTGAAGCACTACAATGGTGCCCATGTGGAACGTAACAAGGAAGTGGTCAACTTAGGAGATGCATGAGCATGCTCTCCCTTTTGATATTAGTAGTTTTATTTTATTTTTATTTATTTATTTTTATTTTCGATTAAGTATTTATTTTATTTTATTTTGAATTTTTATTTTTTTATTTTTTATATATTTCCGATTATTAGTAATTTTTAGGATAGATTTTTTTATTTAAGTTTAAGAATCCTATTACACATCTTTTTTTTAGTTTATCTTTAATTTTAATCCTTATTTGATTTGTCTTTGAATTGTAGGAAAAAAAGTTCAAGATAAAGAGGAATTTTAATCCAAGTAGGAAAACATCTTCAACAAGGAAACTAATGGGCTGAATCTAAGGCTTATATAAAGCCTCCAATTCACCCTAACCACAACCCCTTGTCGACAACTTCTCCCTCACCCTAAACCCTTTTTCGTTTTCCCCTAATCCCACCCACCTATCTTTTCTATAAAACCCACCACCCTTAACCTATTCCTACTTTCTATCTTGCAACTTTTTTTAGTTTCTTTTCTTTTCTTTTCTTTTCTTTGTTTTTTACAAAACTCACAACCAAGATCATCCATGGCATCCAAGGTTAAACTTTTAGTTCATCCAAGTTCCTCCAAAGAACCAAGATACAAGAAGTTTGCTACACCGGTGGTTCAAGAAAGATTTCAATCCAAGTTTGAAAGCCAGAAGATTCATGAAGAACAAGGCTTTGAATACTCCAACTCTCATCAAGATTTCGGCCTTGAACCATTCATCTTCGAGAGGATTGCACATCAAAAGTGGCAAATCTTTTGCCATCAACCGGAACCGGGTAACATCTCATGGGTAAGAGAATTCTATGCTCACTCACCTAACCCGGATAATCCTTATGTTTTTGTTCGTGACAAGGCCATACTCATAAGTCCCGAAAGCGTCAACACCTTTTACGGGCTTTACATTGAGAAGGACGAGCATCAAGCCTTCGTTGATCAAATCACTCCCAAGCAACTCGACAAGGTACTTCAAGAACTCACTTAACCGAGAACTCATTGGAACGACGGTAAATCGCCTTCGGCTTAAACCCGAGGCAAAACTATGGAATAAGTTTGTTAAAACTTCTTTAATGCCCACCACACACAATACTACCGTTGATATACCTTTTGCTCATATATTCCATTTTGCATAATCGCATCATTAACATTGGAAAAATTATTTGTGATGAGATTTTTGTATGCAGCTCAAAAGATAAGGGTTCTCTTTTCTTCCCTTGCTTAATTTCTAATCTTTGCAAGGAGATGCATGTCCCAAGTGAGTCCACCGATGAAAAGGCCCTACCCAAGTCTGGTTAGAATCAAGCACTAATCCGAAAGCTAATGGGAGAGGCACCGGGAGATTCTTCAAGGCCTCCAATTGCCACAGCAACTCCTGCCGCCCCTGCAATCCATAATGCCCAAGCACCTAACGCCCGGGCAACTCGGCCATCGACCCCGGGACACTTTGAAGCACTCTTGCTCCCATTGGAAAGCCACTTAAGGCAAATTGAAGACCGGCAACTAATGTTCATGCAGGTACATGAAGGAGCACAACAATGCCATCACCCAAGTCATCCTAGAAAAGTACCCGGACAATCGCGTGCCGTTCCCAATCTTTCCCGCCAAGATCCTTGCCTTGGCAACCAATGAAGCAGTCGCCACGGCAACCTCAACAGATGATGCCACGGCAACATACTTCGTGCATACACAAGCTGACGCCACGGCAATCAACCCTGAAGATGCCACGGCAACCAAAGCTAAAGACATCCCGGCAACCACTGCAAAAGCCAAAGGTAAAGCACCTATGCCCGAATCAACTCCTACGGAATCATTTTTTGATTTTTCAGATTCGGATGAATCCTCCATTGAACTAATAAAGACCACACCAATTGAATCCTCCAAGCGAAAAGCCAATGACATTGATGAAGATGACAATAAGGACAACCTCGTACGAGGATCGATCCCACCACCGGCAACAAGAAAACAACCATCGCGTTCAAGCAAGAGAATCAAGACACCGACCAAAAGGAAACTAATCATCTACAATGACGAACTCTCAGAGTAAGACCTCGTATGCATTTTATTTTTTTCGTTATTTTTATGCATGCATTGAGGACAATGCCTCACTCGAGTTTGGGGGGGGATTGTTATTAGTAGTTACCATGTTTAGTTACATTCATCTTAAGTATTACATTTAGGATACATAAATTGCTTGCCATGCCTTTAATTGAAACAAGAATTGCTTAGATTTGATGAATATCCGATGATGACTTTGCCAATGCACTTAATTGATAGAATTTTTATTCTAGGATAACCATGGAAAAACTTAGAATTTTACTATGATGCTAAATTTGATGAAACACTGTTGTGGTTTGATTGATTTAAGGAATTCTAGTGAACTTATGTTGATAATTAACAAATTGGAGGATTAGAATAAAAATTAGATGAATGCTAGAGGTGCCCGAAATTGGCTCTAGCATGTGCTAAAAATTTATCGCTAGAGGTGCCCGAAACTGGCTCTAGTATGTGTTAAAAAAATTTAACTAGAGGTGCCTGAAACCGGCTCTAGTCGAATAAATTACTTAAGAAAACTAAAAACTAAACACTAGAGGTGCCCAAAACTGGCTCTAGTTAAAACATGTTAAAAAAAACCCAATGAAGTAATTTGAAAACCTCTTGTTTGCATAGAATCTGAAAAATCAACTTGCACACAACTCTGCACACACTCACAAGCATTATAGTTTGATTCCGAGTAACTCCTAAGTTTTCCGAAAAATAAAAAGCCAATCATACTTTGTGCCCCAGTTCAGAGAATTGAAATCAAGTTCAAAGCTAAGTTTGTGA
This sequence comes from Hibiscus mutabilis, assembly GCA_019671005.1. NCBI lineage: Eukaryota > Viridiplantae > Streptophyta > Magnoliopsida > Malvales > Malvaceae > Hibiscus > Hibiscus mutabilis. Next base: position 74,605 of record JAGYYJ010002703.1, on the reverse strand, counting down.
AAATTGAAGTCTTGGCAGGTAATTATGAGTTTGCATTGCTTGAGGACAAGCAATAGTTCGAGTTTGGGGGTGTGATAAGTGTTCAAAAGTACTATTTTTCTTACCCTTTTTACTCATGTTATTGTTAGACTTAGGCTCATATTAGTTGCATAATTAGCCATTCATGCATTAATCTATGTTTCCTTCCATCGTTGAGCTTGATTACATAACTTGGTAGTTTTTGTGGGAAAAGATGTTGCTTTGGTGTGTTTTGTGTGTATGTGCAGGATCACTTGCCAAAGCAAGGCTAGAGCTAGTTGCCAGGGCAAAGCATGAAGGATATGTCGAGCCAGTTGCCAGGGCAATGCATGAAGGAGACGCCGAGCCAGTTGCCATGGCAATTGTCGACAAGAGCAAAGGTGATATGGTAGTCAAAATTGATGACTATACAAGCCCAAGTTGACGTGGAGCAAAGCCCAAACCCAAAGGAATTTGATTTCCATACAGAGATTAAAGAAGAATTAAATTCCAAGAAGATAGGAGAAGTTCTAGTAGGAATACAATTATAATAAAGAATTATATTCTTTAAAGATAATTTAATTCCAACTTAAACTACTCCTCAAAGAAGGACTTTGGCCTAGCCCTATAAATAAGATGGAGATTTCGACAAGATGGAGAGAGCAAAGGAGGGGAATTTCGACAAGTCCAAGGAGGGCAAGAGGAGAGAATTTTCGACAAGCATCAAGGGCAAGGAGGATTTCGACAAGCCTCCTTCTTCATCATTTTCTTTCTTGTTCGATTGGGTTCATGCTAGGGATTATTTATCTTGTGTTTCTTTGGAACCTAGCCATGAACTAAATCTACTTGGCTATGGTTATTGTGTTTTGTGGTTGTGAGAAACTATTGGATTTTGTTTAGGTAATAAGAGTTTGCACTTTTCTATTTCAAGGTTTATTCATTCTTGGTTCTTATTCTTGTTTGCGAGTGAATTGGGAGAGGATCTCGTGATTTCATCTATTTATCTAATATCATGAGAGTTAGATTCAAGAAACGAATGAATATGATCTTTATTCAATCTATTGATGGTGAAGATTAATCCGGCTTAGGAATAAGTTAAGGATTTCAACGGCTAAGAGGAGCACAAGATTGGTTGTTGTTCACCCTTGATTCACGTAGGGATGTATTATCAAGGCATGCACAAGTAGCTAGAGTTTTGACTTAGGGATAAGAAGAAACCATTGAAGAACGCTCTGCTGAACCTTGAAGGTTGCTGCCCAGACGCCCAACTAGTTGCCCAGGCAACCATCGATTAGTTGCCAAGGCAACCCCGTTGTGCAAGTTGCCACGGCAACTGAGTTGCCCGTGCACTCTTTTACCAAAACGATCCAATCGGCTATCACACCTCAACTCACGATAACCTGGCCTATCTCTCTCTCATTTGATCTCATATTTTCTTTTACTTTATTGCTTTCTAGTTTAGTTATTAGTTAAACTTCCATAATCCTTTATTTTTGTTTTTACTTTTTACAGTGCAAGAGACTAGATTCTTGAAGTAGCACCAATCCCTGTGGAGACGATATCTTTTATACTATAACTTGCGACGTGTATACTTGCACATTTGCGTAGCACTTATTACGCGCAACAGTGAGAAACCAAAAAGTAAAAAGAAATTTGTTGTAGCTTCATTTCCTCTCCTCTGTCGCATTTCTTCATCATCTCCATTGTTGGGTATTTCTCTTATTTTCCCCCTTATTTTCTCACCAACCAAACATCCTAGTCAATCAAGATTAAAGAATTTTCCCATGGCCTTTAGTCCCCATAAGGTATTAGGGTATTGTAGATCTTGCAGGCAGTAAGTAGGTACTCTACAAGTGAGGTACCTTGGTGGCTAAAAACATAGAAGAAGGAGATTGCAATAATCTTTTTGATAGAACTAGTCAAAGTTAGACTAGGGACAGTACTTTTACCCGATCTGACGTGTTCCAATTTGATCTGATCTGATTAAAATATAATCTTTTATATTAAATTGAAGATCGGGTCAATTTTTTTGTTGAAAATGTTCAGGTTGGATCGAGTCAATTTTAGGTGCCATCTGCCCTGCCATGATATACTTACTTAAGTGCCATTTTATTATTTTATATATTATGTTTAGTATTTTTATTAATTTTTTGGGATCGGATCAGATTTAGTCAAAAATTTTATTAAAATTTTAAAATAGAGATTATATTACTATTATGTCGAGTCGGATTAAATAATTAAAAATTAGGATCATGTCAGGATACCTTAGCCATTTACTCTATTTTTTTGTTTGGTTGATGGCAACACTGACTTTAGTGTTAGTTGCCGACTGTAAATACTATTTATTTTTTCTTTCTTTGTTTCTCTCTCGTCTTTACTTTTCATTTGTTTTTTTTAAGAATAACACTGTTTTTATGATACGTTTTTTCTCTGCTTTTATGGCAAGTTGTCATTCTCCTTTGTTGGTCATGTAACTGTTTTTTTTTGTTTTTCTTTTTTTAGGGTTAAATTTGGCGTAGCCTCGATTGATAAAGATGTCATTGATTAGTTATCTTATTGATCTTCCCTTCTTTAGATCATAAGATTGGATTTGGATACGTAGTTCGCATTCGTTGATAACTTTCTCACGACCCTCGGCTCTTATTTGCAATTGTCGGTAGTCTTTTAGTAATTTTATCCTCTTTTGTGGTCCGTTTGTTGATGCAGTCAGATTTTTTCGTATCTATATGTTGTTTGAGTCTTTTAGTTAGGATTTTTAAACCTTTTCATTGTATGGTATATTGTGGCCAGTTTCTTCTGGGTTATAGGAAAATGTGCAAATTATGTGTTTAGTTTACGATTATAGTTGTAAACACTCGTTGTAATTTTAGACATTTCATCTTTTTAATAAAACTAGTTGTTTCTATAAAAAAAACTATTGATGTATTTTGAATTAAAATACAATATTAATAATAAGAAAAATATTTCATGCACTGGCGATGGAAATGAAAAGTTTTCACAAACGCTCTTAATTTTATATTTTATGGGTTTAAGCGTAAGAATTTAAAATTTAGGATTCTTAGTTAGAAGTCAAGGTAATATGGTCACGAATTTAAGTTTTAACTAATAAAGCCTAAATTCAATAGTCATACACTTAAATTCTTAAACATTAAACACTAGACGAATTCCCTAAACCCAAAAATTGAGTTACTTACAAAAAATTTTATTTCCACCGCATGTGCATTGAATAAATACCCTTAATAATAAACACAATTAAATTGGGAATGAATAACCCCATTTACATATCTTGAAGACCATGTAATGAAATAGTTAAAGGTTTTATGTCGAGTGAAGCAATTAATTGATATAGCTAAAAATAGGGTGTTAAAAATAGTGAAAATTAATTGTAGAATGATAAAAAAATCTGTAAAGAGATTTAGAGTGGTTCATCTATTTAAATGGAGTCTATATCTACTTTTTTAATTATCACACTACGAATTTCATAAATTCACTAATATGTCTTTCCTTTTAAGAGAATGATATAATTTTACACAGTTCAACGAGATTTGTATAAAAAAATTTATAAATCTTTTCTCAAGATTCAATACAAATAAAGCAAACTATGAAATATTCAAAAAAATTATTTGCAAAACATAAGCTCACTAACTCCTAAAACACTTGATAATCAAATACTACAATGAAAGCTCTCAAGAAATATAGAAATGAAGCTCTAAAAATGGATTTAACGCTTTTAGAATGTTGTTTTGTTGTTGAAGAACTTTTGGAGAATTGTTTTTATATCTTCATATTGATTTTTAACTATTAAGGTTGTTGGGATCATAATTATAACTGTTGGAGAGAGTTTTTCTGCATTAAAATGTACTTTTGAAGCAGTAAGTATCGGTACTCAAATTAGAATATCAGTACCTGTTCAAAAAAGAAATAGATGTTTTATAGTAGAGAGTATCGGTACAGAGTAAGAGGTACTGGTACTAATAGTGCGTACTAATACTAAAATAGCTCACGTAATTTTTGAGAAACTTAGGGTGTTAGCATGCTAAGTGTTGTACCGATACGAGACGAGCATTTTAAAAAATTTTGTTACAGAACGTACTGGTACGCATATAAGTTGTACCAATACTCTATGCCCAAAAAAAGTATTTTTTGAATACTTTTTACTTGTAAATATTTTTGAAATACTTTATCTTTGGGATGCTTGGCTTTATTTGAACCAAATTAATTTTTTTTTGAATATTTGCCAACTTAAATCTTTGTGAGATATTTCAATCTTAAAAATTTATTTAAAAACAATTTAACTATTTAAAAATCACTAGTTATATAAAAATCATTAGTTTAACATTTTATCATAAAATAAATGATTAAACTATATCATTTTTGTTTTAGACGTGTAATCTATTTTTGTCGAAATGTGTAACGGTTCATTGTAACTATTTTAGGTCATTTGTTAAAAAATTGTTATATTCTATTGATGAGTTTTGTAAGTTTTGATTTTTTTATCCAATTCATCATTACAATCAAAATCAAAGTATTTTGAGAATAGTTTTTTAAAATCCAGGTTTTGTTTCTACTTTTATAAATTTTCGAAATGAAAATATTTTTTAAAACATTTTTAGACTTAGTTTTTTTTTAAATGAAGACTCATATATTAAAATAGATGTACTGAGAATAGACACGTTCTTAAAATTGAAGTGTTTGAGACTTAAGTTGTATTTTAATTACGTTTAACAACCTAGACGAATGTCTGCCTACTAATTTCTTGTTAAACAATCTTTATTTTAATCGTGGACAGACGTTTACCTACGACTTTTACCGCCTAAACGGATTTTTACTAAACGTTTCAACTTCTGCAAATGGCCGTTACAGCCATTGCAATGGCAAAAAAACCCTTAAGATTGCTTGATTTCTAAAATATAACCATATTTTTTATGGAAAAAAACTTTGATACACAGGTCGTGTAAATTTTAGTTTGCACGTGTCTTTTAGTTTTAAGGGTTATAGTTTTAGTTTAGGATTTAAGGTTTAAAGGTTTAGGTTGTAGGGTTTAAAATTTAATGTTAGTGTTTAGAATTTAGGGTTTAGAGTGTGGGATTTAGTTTTTTAGGGTTAAGATTAAAAATTTAAGATTTAAGTTTTATAATTTAAATACACAAACTTGTATAAAATTAATTTTACACGGTCTGTATATTAAAATTTTACTCATTTTTTATTCCCCTTAAATTTTATATTTGTTTCCGCAAAAATACCCAAGAAAAAAGAAAGAAAGAATATGAAACAAGGTCACGCATCCGGAACGTAGATTCAAATAATTAAAATTTAATAATATTATGTTAATTTTGTGCCGTTAGATTATAGATTGTTTGATCAGATGAAATCTTGAGGGCCAGGATGTTTTATTCTGCAGACCCCACAGGCCACAACAACAAAAAATCAGAAGAACTGAGGTGTCGGCTGGTCTCCCATTGGACAAACGACACGTGGCGATGAAAAGGTTCAATTGGCTAATTGAATGGCAGGTGAATTAAAGTGTCCCGCTTTCGCCAACAAACAACTAAATCACCGAGAAAACAAGGGATTCCCAATCAGTTAAGAGATTCGAAGTATGTTTTCACTGATTTGATTTATTAGGGTTTTTCTCGAACCAAAGGGGGAAAAACAATCTGAACACAAAATGTCGAGAAATGGAGATCCAGAGGGCGGCGAGCCAGCGCTGCCGGGACCGTCTTCGAGCGCCAGAGTAAGGTCGGGACGCGACCCGTTTCTCGTGCTGTGCCGATGCTTTCGTGTTATAACCTCTCTAACTGCGATTCTCTGTATTGCCGTCAATATTCTATCAGCTGTTCGATCTTTCAAGAATGGATCCGATGTATGTGCAATTCATCATTTTTCCTTTTTCCCCCTCTTTCATAAATTTGACCCCTTTTATCCCTAATATTAGGTTTTTGATGGGATTTTCCGATGTTACGCGGTTGTAATTGCTTTCTTTGTGGTTCTGGCGGAAACAGAATGGGGATTCATAATCAAGTTTTGGAAGGTTAGGGTTTTTTTCTCTTGGGAAGGGAAATTTTTATACTCGAAGATGGTATGATGCTTAATTCCAGATAAATCATCAAGTGCTGAATTTTTAACCTAAAAATGCAGGTTCTGGAGTACTGGGCTGGTAGGGGTATGCTTCAAATCTTGTATGTCTTATATTGCAGTAAGATTTTTCTGTTTTCCCCCTACAATACCAAATTTTTAGTCTGCAATAATACTTGATTTTACGATTTTTTGTTCAATAATCACACCTTTTTAATTTCTTCTTCTTTCTAACTTTGCTGTTATTCGCTTCAGTGTTGCAGTTATGACGAGAGCTTTCCCTGATTATTCTGAAAGGCAACGAGATCTTGTTCTTCTTCAGAACATAGCGAGCTATCTGCTCCTTGCTTGTGGTTTAGTCTATGTTTTTTCGGTAAGATAATGAACCTATCGTCTTATCTTTTTCATGAGAATTTCTTTTTTCTTTAATCTTGTGTTCTAACTTCTAAGTGTGGTTTGAGTTTCATGGGGTCTAGCTCTTTGACTAATTCTTTAAACATTTATTTTAGTTTAGAGCTATGTTACTTGAATTAGGATGCGAGTATTGTGTTGGATACAGGTTTGTGTCTAACATGGGCATGTTTGAACTTTTGTAAGTTCTTTTCCCTGTATTTAGAGGATTCCTTGGAGGATCATATCCTCCATGTCTGAAAATATGTCCAACATGGGCATCGTACATCGGTAGTTCAAGAAAAAATGAAGAGTTGGATCAACATAGTTTCAAGGTTTATTATCCACTTTCTTGTCTTGAAATATAGTTTGGGGTGGAATCGAGGCAGGGGTACAGAGATGTGGCTTGAGTTGAGTTTATGTTTACTACTTGATTGTATCATAATCTGTCAGGGACTCTTATGCATTGGCTTGCTCAAACGTTCACGCCAGGAAAAGGAAATTACAAGGGAACAAGCAATTAATGATCTGGAGGTAAGCTACGAGAGTTCATATCCGGCCTATTGGTTTACATCATGATTTGATGATTGTTTTTATTTATTCTTTTGTTTGATCCATTGGAGGTCTTAGTCATAATGTGAATGCATTTCTAGGATTCAAAGTTCAAACTTCTCCTACCACATGATACTCGAGTGTTCTTAAATTGACAAATGAACTGCAAGAAGACACTCTTGCACCGGCAGCACTGCATTACAAGTGATTGTTGATACGATATTGAATTCAAGAAAAAGCAACGCATTAATTACATGACATTGGTTAACATTTCTCTGAGATACCAAGAAACACCTTAACATGATGATGAATATTGGATTTGCAATTTGGTATTGATTTATATGCATTACACTTCAATGCTGCGAAAGTATCATGGTTGTGAATTAATTTTTATCATCTAATATGCTTCTTTCTGTTTCTCAAAACAAAGAAAAAGAAATTATGTTAATCTCATTTACTTTGATGTGCAGGAATTGGAGAGACGAAGAGAAGAACTTGAACAAATGCTGTTGGCAGAAAGGACATGAAGGAATGTGTGTGATTAAGTAAATGAACCATGGGACATCTTGATTCTTGATCCTGTTATGTATTAAGTTTTCTTCCCAAGAGGCAGGCAAGGGACCTCACCAAAAACAGTTCTCGTCTTTTATTTATGTTGTGTATATTAATAATTAGGGTAAACTACACTAGATAGCACTGAACTTTTGACATCGTGTTGTTTATACCATTGAACTTTCAATTGCTTCAGTTATAGCAACTTTCATTTTGCTTCAATTATACCACTTGGCTGTTAAAATCCAAACGATGTAATGATGTGGCCAAAACGACGTCATTTTAGTTTAGCTATTGATTCTAAAACGACATCGTTTAGACACTAAGCCTTAGGATTGTATTGGTTTTACCAATAAACTCTAAAACCATTCTATTTTAGTCACTAAACATTTTGGCCTCCATTGTCCGTCAATCGCTGCTTGACACCCGTTGTCATTCACGACAAGTTACGTATCAAAACGTTTGTATTTCACTCATCTTTCTTCTCATCGGATTGATTTTTCACTAAATTCACTCAAAATCGATAAAACTAAACAAAAATAAACCTCATTTTTTAAGTTTTGAGGCTTTTTTGGATTTAAGGGGTTTAGGGTTTAGCACATCAAACTTTAAACTAGTCTCATTCGGTTGTTGGAGATTAGAGTATAACAGATCAAACCTTTTGACGGATTTTCGTGTGACGGTCGATCACTGATCGTACTTTGTAGATTTTTCATTTATAGTCATTTTGTTTTGCATTTGACCTCCAACGTCAATTTTAATGACATTCAATTAAAAAAACCAAAAAAAAAACACAGAAGTGAATAAATATAATAAACAAACATTAAACTAAGAATATTCACATTTTTTCTTCTGAATTTTATAAAATATATCTTGCTATTTGAAAAAGATTGTATAAAATACATACGAACCTAGCATTTTAAAATGTTTTGAATTTTATAAAATATATACCCTCGTCGCAATGCTCCAAGATTAACCCCATTATCCACATGTATGCATCTTGGAGAGCTGTCATTGTCATTACAAATTCTGTTAAGTGAAATAAGCATACAATACCAAAGCAGTCCTGACCAATAATATATAAGGTTCTTAAAATTACAATGCATAAGCATACAAGATCCAAGTATCCAACTCCATGAAATACCAGCTACGTTTTCCGAATTTATATGGTTATCTGTCCAATACAAGTATACTCAATTTTCTCTAAAGTTTTTTATGTACTTTGAGAGTCCTTAAAGGGTCATATCCCACATATCGAGATATGTATCGGATATAAGTGTTAGACACATTTTAAGAAACATGATGAGTTGGAGTAATGTAGAATACTATGAGGTGAGCCAAAAATAGGGTCACTGTGCAGATAAGTATATGTCTGATACATAAATATTAAAAAATTTCAAGGTATTTTTCAAGGGTCATACTAAAAAATCCATGTCTGAATGTACATTAGACACTAGTGTAAAATTGGACACGTCGAGGAAAATCAAAGAGTTGGAGCAATATGGTTTGTTAGTAAAGGATTAACACTTGAAAGATCCTTCAAGACAGAAAGTGTATATGTAGGAGAAAGGGTTCTGACTGACCTTAGCAACAAATAAAGACTTGATGTTCAATTTGTCAAGGAATGTGTTAGCTATATCTGCAGTGGGAGACCTAGAGGCAATAGCCATATCGATCCCATTATGCCTTCAACATAGGGGAAAATCGACAACATTTCACATTTGGATCGATACTCGCTGAAAAAGTCAACCCCGTGAACTGAACAATAGCTAACAAAAAATGTCAGTTCATATCTGGAAAAGAAAGCAACAAAGAAAGAGACGGATACAAAGGCCAATACTATACGCAGCCATATTTGTCATACAAACAAGATGAAGCAGATGGAATCCCAAGTTCATTTCAATGGTCTAGGCATTGGTAAATGGTAATCATAAAAGGTCCAAATGAAAGCAGAGAGAACCCATATGAAGATATCAGACTATCAGTAAGTGCTTTTTCCTTTTTGATGGTTAATAGTATGTGCTTTTTCATTGATTCTATATATACATATATAAGGATTTACTATATAGGGTTACTCAAATGGGTTCATCATGGAGACATAATACTGCATGATACTTATATGACCTCCTGAGTTCTAACCACTACTTGTTTACTTGTACTTTACAGAGGACAAAGAGAATCAAATTCTGGGTTTTCAAGTGTTCTGAGAGATATACCTTACATTCTGGCTTGTTGAGCATACAAGTACCTCCATAAACTGCACTTAAACGTGCAAATGCTGCCAATAGAGGCCCCAATAACAAGTTAAGGCAATAAATAATTCTATCAAACTAGCAAAAGAAAACAATATAGAGATGATAAAGACCACGCCAAAGACTCTGCATAGAGCTTTACAAGACAAAGGCTTTAACATTCTGAACATAATGATTAGAAAAGACTAAAAAGTATGGGCGGCAATTGAAGAATAAGATTAAGCAGATATTTATTAAAAGCCAGGCCAAAGCTTATTTGGTATGGAATATGGAGCTTAAGAATCAACCATTAATTGCATAACAGAGATGAAATATGACATGAAACAAAAGTTTACCTTAATTCTCTTAACAAAACTCAAAGCTCGCTGGTACAAGTAACTATCATCATTGTGGAGTGCCAAGGCATGACCAATAAAGTCAATTGTATCATCTTCAAGCCCATACTTTCAATGTTGCAACAATAAGCAAGGATCAAGCTCAGTGATTTGTAAGCAATAGGAGCTAATTGATAGGACAGTTAGTAAGCAATGTTAATGATCAAGAGCAGAAATGATCCGTAAAATATAACAACATATAACCATTGCATTGCATATACCGTTTCTTAATTTTGTAGTAAATGTTAGTGCAAGAGCAGAAAGGATCAAGTTTTCTGGCTGTTACTTCATTCTGTTAAAGTTTTTCATGAGATTTTGGATCATTGTTGTCATAGTCTTAAACATAAATGAAAAACTTCCCGGCACGACGCTTCTCAACAGCTCCATCAATGATGGTTTTAGTGCCCCAACATCAGTTGCTGGAACTTTATAGATCTACAAGTTATGCTAATTGCTTTAAGTTGTTAGATATAGAAGGAGTTTAAACTAATATTTAGAACAAAAAATATACTGAAAAACTGTTAACCCAAATCAAGCATCAATACCTCATAAAACTTGACTGATTAGCAAAAAGATGACACACTCATAGGTAAATAGTTTGTCATTGCACATCTAAAACAAAGTCCCCAAAACAAACATAAAGAAATGGCTGAATTCATACTAATCCTGGGAAAACTTTGCTGTTTCAATTACATATTATATATACAATTATATAACCTAAGAAACATATATGACGTGCAACCTAATATATACACATACATACATGCATCCAACAGGCAATTAAGTACTAATCAAAACTACAAAATCAGTAGTAACAAAGAGGTTAAAGGGAAATGTTGTTTGCATGCCTTGGGAATCATGTCAACATTATATTCCCTTGAAATGCTTACAAAGCTACATATTATACACCGCAAATATAATTTTCAGAAAAATGTCAGATGAAACTAATACAGTAAGGACTTTTTACATAAAGGTTAAAGACAGAATAATAAGTTCCATCAATTAATAACAAAAGAAACAAGATTAAGAGAAGCCGATTCTCCACCCTAAGAATAATTTCTATCTCTCCATGTGCAAACTGCAAAACCTGTTTTTAACTGCGGATACTTAGATAACAGCTTAATATCATTAATGCAGAATTTAAAACAAAAATCAGCCTAACAAATCTAACCCATTTTTTTACCAGCTTAAACCAACACCCAGAAACAAATTCCCACATTCGATATATGAAAAAAAAAAACAGGCCACAGGAGAGTGTACATGACGATCAATAGAAAAAACCCAGATTGCAAATTGATCTGAAATATGAAAACGATGAAATTTTATAACAAACATGGTAGGCTTTTCATTTCATCACAATAAGGGTTTTTTAAAGATTTCTTCAATCTCTCTTTCTAATTACTTTTCTTTTCTTTCCAAGAGGAGTGGAAGCGAAATGGATATAGGAGATAAAAATCGATTCTTTATTGTCCGTTATGAGTTTGGAACAGTTCTATAACGGGAAAGTAACGAGGCTATTGCTTTCGGAAAGTACTAAATTCACGCGATTATATGCGCGTGGTATGCATGTCCATCTCTAGTTTTCCGTTGGCAAGAATTATAAATACAATATTAATTTTAGAGAGTAATACCATATTAATATTTGTACTTTATCAAAATGTGGTACTTATAATTTCTAAATGTTCAATACATACTTATATTTCTACAAAATGTCTAATATGATACGTGTACTTTTAAAATGTTGAATGTAATATTTGAACTATGATTTCATATATTATTATAGTACATAGAGTGGTTAACACGCATTATTGATTGATTTGACATTTACTAATACCGTTATCCTTAAGTATCATAGTAATACATAAAATGACACTTCAATACTATATTAAATATTTGCTAAAGTACAAGAATTATATTAGACATTTCATCATAATATATGCATCGCATTTAGCATTTTAAAAGTACAAGTGCCCTAGTAAAAAAACAGATGATGTTTATCTTAAAAGATATAGATTCAAATATCTTTGTTTACAAAGTGCATGTACATTGTAAACCAGACACCTTAAACATTTTGTCAAAATAATTATATCAAATATGATATTCTCTCTTAGTTTTACTAAATTGTAAACCCAAAAATCCAGTCAAACTGAATTCGAATCTTTAATAAGAAAAAAAACCAAGTGAATAAGAATTGACCTGAAAAGCTAATTTGAATATAAATCATTTAAATCTAAAATATTTTGAATTTAACATCATCCGAATTTAAAGTGATCAAAACTCGAAATAATTTAAATGTATAATGACCTCATCCAAAAAATCAAATCTCAAACTCAAATGATTTATATCCGAATTTGATCCAAATAATTTATACACCTTGCTAGATATATTGCTTAGTGAGATCGCAAAATGGCTCATCAGATTATCATTTTACTGTAATCGAGTTTTACCATAAACCAAATGACTAACTCATGAACAAACTTTATTGTGGCCATAAATTAATTATAAATCTTACAATACATACAGGACTCGGATTCTATATTTACTGAGACACGCACCATTGAAGATCATAATGATGATAAACACCTTTCAACACTCAGGGTAAGGTAACCTGCAACAAAACAAGCATTCAACTGAAGACAAAGCTCCATGGCAGAAACCAGACACCAAAAAGGGTGCTGTTAAAAGTGAGTATACCCCAATCTGAGAGAAATGTCAGAGCTAAAGCTTCTCCATGCATGGCCATTGGACTCCGATGGCTGGCCTTGCTCAGGTGAATTCTCCATCTATTCCAAAATCAAGTTTTACCCTCAAATGACATGAAAGAATGCAGGAAAGTAGGGAGAGTTTTCATTTCAAGATGATATACACTCACTTTCTCTTTCAATTGCTGGTTTTCTTCCATCAGTTCTACTCCCTTGGTTAAAAGACACTTATCAGCACTAAAGAATTACATGTTCATATGAGTACCAGAAGCAAGAATGGTAAAAAACAACTTCGTTTCCCTATGTAATGCAATCAAGCTATGGAAACAAACGATTTTAACATATTCATGAAATCATGAAAAATACTTTCCTTATCATATCCATTAACCACTACCAAACACATTTCAGACAACTCATCATTTTCTTTATACTCCATTTAGTTGGTCTAGTCTTAATAGGTCATTTTTTGCTAAAGAGATATATTTCATGGTGCTGGTAAATGGAAATAAATTTGTGGAGGACAAAATTTTTCTCTATGTAACGGGCCAAATCAATGTTAGGTTACTTTTTTTTTCTTTTATTTTTTGTAAAGCAATTATTTTAATTTATAAAAGACCTATTAAAACAGCAGAAAAAGCTCGGAAGCAAATTCGAGAATACAACGATAGGTTAAAACACAAAAGCAAATCACACCATACACCTAGAACACAAGCAAACACAACAAGAACAACGACTCTTCACATCATACAAACAACAATCCAAAACTATTGGTGCAAATGCGATCAACACTCACCCTCACCAAAGCAAACTACTCACCTAGGTAAAATCAAAGCAACAATGAAAGACAAACCGAAACATGTATGTGTGTATGTATATAGTATCAACTATTGCAAGGTAGCTACTTAAACTTTATTTACCTTCCTTTTGAGGGTGCTGATTTCTTTGGAAAATCGTTCCTCCTGAAACATAAAAAAACAACCATCATTAGCTGAATCACAATCTACGCAAAGTTTCCCATGAAAACCTACATTACAGAGAAAGAGAGGATGAGGAGTGATTTGGGGCTTCAAAACCTTGGTTTGAGTAACTCGGTTAAGGCTTCCGTCAAGTAATTTCTCTAGCTGTTTTAATTCATCGAAACCTAACCCTTGGAGCTCCTCTCCTCTCAGCTTCCTATCAATGAAAAGATGAACAGCATCATCATGGCATAAGCTCGTACAATGAAACAATAAAACAACTATAACATTCAGATTTTACCTCAGCTCTAGGGTCTTTTCTGCTATTTCCTTGCTCAACATTGCACATGTGCTGCTTTGAAGCTAAAACAAGAAGAAAAAAGATCAGATTCTTAGCATGAATGGCTTTCATTTTCCAAGCAAATGGAGCTAAGAGAATGTGGTTCTATAGCAAACATTTGCAAGGACACCAACTTTGAATTGGAATGTGCTGCTGGAACTTGCATTTTCTAGGTCTTAAATTCTTAGTCACTCAACTTTATGAAGTACCAAATAGTCAATAGAATATCAAATTTACTTGGATTTAAGTTCGAATATTGTATATGAATATGTACTTTAATGACGGATTTTGATATTAAATTATGAGAATAATTATACACATGCAAGAGAATATATTGTAACTTGTCATATGCGTAATTTTTAGTCTATTACTTTATTATGCATTATATATGTTTGTTTAGCTTATTAAAAAATATTTTCTACATAAATGTTTTGTTTTGCCAATATAAAAACATATAGGCAAGAACTATTCAAATAAAATTAAAAATTTACAAAACTAGAAATCCATTCATAAATAAACCTTTCTTTTAATGTTAGCAACCGCTTGACATTTTCAAATTTGTTGCACATTTTTAACAATAATCTCATTTATAAAACGAATAAAAGCATCATTTAAAATGATATAAATAATAGGGTTATTAACTGTTGAGTTAAACTCGAATTAATCAGATAAATCAAAATTTAGTTTAGTTAAGTATTTGTCATTAAAATGTTCAATTAGTAAACAAATATAAATTTTTAAAATTCGGTTATCGATTTGAAATCAATTAATTAACTAAATTAATTAAAATTTTAATATATAAATAGTATGTTGCTTTGATTAATTAACTAAATTAATAAAATTTAAAGCATGAATGGTGATTGTTTCGGTTTGTCATACACTGTTGCTTTGATTTTACGTAAGTAGGTTGTGTTGGTAAGGTCGAGTATTGATTGCGGTTGCGCCAATAGCTTTGAATTGTTGTATGTTTGATGTGATGAGTCGAATTTGTCGAGCCCAACAGTTTTCTTGTTGTTATTGTTGCTTGAGTTCTGAGTGTATGGTGTAGCTTGTTTTTGTATTTTAGTGTATCATTGTATGCTCGGATTTGTATCCGGACTTTTTCTATTGTTTTAGTAGGTATTTTATTAATAAAACTGATTGTTTTGTGAAAAAAATATAATTAATATGTTTTTAATTTTAAGCTCAAATCTTATTAATGACTCATAATATTTAAAATTCGATATTTATATTTTAGTTACAATATCAAGCTCAACCTAAAAAGAAAAAGTAAAGACTAAAAACAGAAATGTCTAACAAAAAAATCATTTTTAATTTATTGCTACCTGAATTACTACTAATTAAACATGCTTATCTTTCCTTTTAAAAATGTAATATAAAAATAAAATGAATTATCAACCAATATCAATACCAAAACTATATTATTTTCCTTCTTGATCACTTGTTCTAAACTTCCTATGAAGAAAACTATTATAAAGACACAAGGATACCTAAGCGGGCAAAAGTAAAAGCTCAAATATGTCCTAATTTTTTAGGTTTTATTCGGCAGAGTAGAAAGAAAATAAAAAAAATGAAAAATTTAAGGGTACAAAAGTAAAAAAAATGAAAAATATTTTTTCTTTTTGTTGATATGTTTGGCAGGAAGGATGGAGAACTTAACACTTTCTTTTCATTCATTGTTTTTTAGAGTTAAATAATGAAAGAAAATGAAAATAAACTTTAGAAAAAATATTTTGAACTAACTGATATCTCTTATTTTTCTAGTTTTCCTTTTAAATAGGAGTGATTTGTTTTAAACATGGGGTTGGTTTTCCCCTCTTGTGTTATTTTCCCTCACTTTTCTTTCCTACCAAGCACACTAAAAATTTATTTTGTTTTCAGTTTTCACTCTCATCTTCTATCATTCTATTTTTTTCACCCAATCAAAGCCTTAGGAATTGCTCAAATAAGGACTTAACCTTTCAAAATTCTTGAATAAAGGCCCAACATTTTGATACCTGCTCAAATAAGGACATAACATTTCAAAACAATCAAATAAAGGTCTAACATTTTTAAATATGCTCAATATAAGGTTCTAACATTTTCGACAATAATTTTTTTCTTTTGAATTTACTTTTATAATCAATCAAATTTAACTTCACATCATCTTTCATAAAACTAGATATGATAACAAATTTAGTCCCTAATGTTTATTCATTTGGTCACTTTGACTCTAGCTTTTTTGGGTCATTTTGACCATCAATCTTTAAATTTAATCAGATTGTTTATTTTTTTGACCTAAAACATGATTGAATCGTTAAAATTTTAACAGTGATATATCAGCCTACCTAGTAATCGACGTGTGTTAGAAAATACATAAAAGTATTTTAAAAAATGTTATCCAGTCCACGGATCATCAGATGACTTGTTATGTCAGTACCATTATAATTTTAACGTTCTATTCAGCTTATTTGTATAAAAAATAGTAATTTGATTAAAATTTGAAGGTTGAGGGTTAAAGTGATAAAAAAGAATTAGAGCCAATGACAAAATGAATGAATATTAAAGGGTGAAAAATAATTCCAATTCAATCAAATTAGTAATTATTTAAGCATTTCGAAAATGTTAAGTTTTTACTTTGAGCATATTTGAAAATGTTTGAAGTCCCATTCGACTGAATCAAAAGTATTTTATTTGAATAGATTTAAGTTATTTGATTATTTTGAAATGTTAAACCTTTACATAGGGATGACAATATAATCTGAATCCGAAGAAAAAAAATCTGATCCAAATTCGATAGAAAAAGTTCGAATCCGGATCCGAAAAAATGGTCCGAGTCCTAATAGGAGGTGGATCGAATATGAACATAGCCATATTCCGATTCAAATCTGATCTAAATCCATATCCGATCCGAGTCCGATTCATATATTAATCCAAATAAAAACATTTAAAACTCTTAGATTGAAATCTTAATTAAGTTGAATTGGGATTATATATATATATTGAAATCGTAATTAAAGTTAAATTAGGATTATATATATTAATATATATATTAAAATCTTCATTAAAATTAAATTAAAATTATATTTATTAATATATATATATTGAAATCCTATGAGTTGAATTAGGATTACAAACACTATAAAAACATGAAAGATCTAATAATCATTAACGCTTTTTGAAAAAACCATCTAAATAGTTTAGAGAATTTTATATATCTAGCAGTCAACTTTTATTGTTTAGCATCATTGGCTCCTCCTAAAAGTAGTGGTACGTTACATATTTTTCACATTAAATTTTTTGTTTACTGTACTCTTGATATTTATATATATATTTATGTATTTTTAATTCAAATTTTCTATGAAAAAAGAATAAATTCATTCATTTTTATTGTTATAATTTTAATAGGAATGCGATATGAAAAATCTTCTACTCCTTTTGTATTTTCTTCTTCTCTTTTAGAAGATAAATCAGCAAAAGAAAAAGAGACATGTGTTCAAACTGCAAATGATGAGGATTGTGTGATTGGTAGTGATAAGAGAAGTTTGATGAAAATTATTTTTTATTTAAAGATATTTGTTTGAGATGTTACTTTAAAAAAGGAAAAAATTAATTAGATTCGGACTTTCGGATTTAGATTTTAGATATTTTATTGGATTGAACTTAGATTTATGTAATCGAACTTAAATTCGAACTTGAATTTTTTTAAGGTCCGATTATTAATTAGATTGGATTTGAACTTTATAAAGTCCGATCTAAGTCAAATCCATTACCATCCATACCTTTACATGAGCAAATCCTAAAAATATAGGACTTCTTATTTAAACATTTAGTCAAAAAATTAATATTTCAACACTATTGGTCTAAAACTTAAGTAATAAAACTAATATTTAAAAAAGTTAATGTTCAGATGATTATGACATTTATGATAATCATTTTAAAGAGTTTGTGAAATGATATTATGATAGGCAGCAAAATGAAAAGATAAAGAAATGCATTTTTATTACAACTTATAAATTTAAGTTATAGGCATATATAAATCTTGTTTTAAAATTATTAATTTAATATATTAATACATAATATATTTTAATGATTTTTTTTTTGAAATGTTGGGGTTCCTGCTCTAATTGTGCCCCATCACTTATGTGTTTTTGACTAAATATGTATTAGAAATGAATGACTACTTCATGAGAAATCAAAAATTACAGCAACATAACAAGAATGAAAAGTTAAGAAGTTAACTTTGCTAGCTTCATATAATATTAATGCCCCGTTTGGTTACTTAGTGTATTAACATAAAAGGAAAAAGTTTAATTATTATACAAATATTAAAATAACACATCATAATATAAAAATAGTGTAAATTTAAACTCAGAATTAGAGGGGGAAACTTGAATAAGAAAAAGACATCTTTGAAGTAAGAAAATAATAATAATAATTCTTCTCCTTTGCAAAAACAAATTATGTGAATATTTAAAAACACCATAAAAAACTACAGTTTCAAAACAAATCATACACATATATGATTGAAACTTGAAACAAAGGTCAATGTCCTTAATAAAGAAGAAGAAGAAGAGAAGTATAAAAAGATGTTCAAAGTTCTAACCTGCAGCTCAAGGGATGGAATTGGATCCAATCTGTCAATCCTTTCTGCCTGCAGACTTCGCTTTTCAATCACCTGCCTCGTACTTAGGATACACCAACACAATGAAATTTGCAACCAAAATTAGGATTAAATATAAACCATACATATTTATTGCATATAATAACATGGGAAGGCTAACCCTCATTATATCATACCCTAAGCATGCTTTGCAAAGATAGGGTTCCAAGCCAGAAATAAACACTCAAGCAGGCACCATGGACTTGAAGCTCGCAATAGAACCAACTAAATATATACGGTTTAACCCAATTTAACCAAGGTATTCAAAGTCGTGACTAGTCTTCTATTCGTGGATACTTTCACTAAGAGGTAAACAACTAACCATGAAATAATTACTTATTAAATCAAATATACCACTCATAATTTGATTTAACCAATCCAATTATATGCTTTTAAGATCAATGGTATGCATTGCCAAATCAAAAACATAATTACTTTCAAATCAGAAACAGTTTTGAAGTACTATGTTTTGAAAGACTGCCACGTATCTAATTACTTATCTCCAAAACTAAACCTCATCTTCTTTGTATAAGTCTACCTTTCATATAACATTTGTAATATACGGGATACGAATACGTATCTCACATAATAGTATTTTAAGTTTTCTCCATATAATTAGAAGATCTCTGAAATGTCATATTCTCGTCCCCATGTCCCAGATTTGTATAGGATACAAAGTACAAACAACAAACACAGGTACTTCTTTTAAAAAACCTAAGAGTCCGTATGTTCTATATTTTATGAGGTGGGAAGATATAGGCAATGGGATTTCATGCTGCAGAATAAAATAATAGCTTTCTTGATTCTAAAGATCTTCATTCAATGCAATAATATCTTTCTCTCTTCCTCTCACACACTGACCCAGGCACTATAATCTACAAGCAACAGCAAGCATAGTTTCCTATGTAAAAAACCAGGCTGAAAAATAGAGCAAGATTCAAGGCACAAAAGCATGATGAACATATTATATGAGAGAATAGGGAAGAAGAAAGAGCAACTTATGTCCGCTATTCCGCAATAGCATTGATTATGTCCACAATCAAAAATGTGGCCACAACCGCAATTTAAATCCTTAATTTACCTGGTACTGGAGTACTCGAAGAGCTTCCCGGTGTTTGAAAACACTAAAAGAGCAATCTCTGCATCGCAAAGAGTGGAAAGCTCATGAGCTTTCTTGAAAAGCCCTTTTCTCCTCTTGGAGAAAGTCACCTGCCTCGCCGCTACGTTGTCGATTTTCTTGATCTGGATTTTCTGCCTCGTCATTGCTGAATTTATCCAAACCTTGCATACAAAATCAAAGAAAAACGGCAATATTCCCAGAAAGGGTTTTCGAAGAAGATTAAAATTCAATCAAAACACAAAATCCGAATCGGAAATGAAAAACAAATACTGGTTGTTAAGTTTTGGTAACAAAAAATCAAACCACGGGAAAAACCCAGAAAGAACCAAAAAATAACAATTCTCACCACAGATCGAGCAAAATACAAGGAAAGAAGCAAGTTTGAGGACTGAGAAAACGTTTCCGAAAATGGGAAAATGCAGAGAAAAGGAATCAGTGATATAAAAAGCAAAGAGATAAACAGCAGTACAGTTTTCTTTCCAAATTAAGCTTAGCGTAACCAATACTTCATAAGAAAATAATAAAGTAGAAAAAGAAGCCCAGGTACCTTATCAATAAAAGCAAAAGGAAACTGAAAACCCTAGATGGGGATTTGAAACTTAGCTAGAAAAGATAAAACACAGAATAGGAAAAAGGGGGAAAAGGGCATTAAAAACCTACCAAGCAAAGCTCATTGAGCAAGGAAAATGGAAGCAAGAACAAGTGGAGGGATTGGACTGAATTGTTCTGGTTTTTCACATAAATATTTCTGCCTTTTATGAGTGGTGACACTTCACAAAGAACCAGACGCAAAGCCGCCAATTGTTTTGAGAGAGAGAAAGAGAGAGTATTTGGAAAGAAAATAGAGGTAAAGATATGGAAAGATTCCTTTTTTATGTTCCAAACAAGCGTTGAGGGGCCTAACCAGCAAAAACAGGAAAAAAAATGAAAAAAAATGAAAAAAACTTTGATATACCGGCCGTGTAAATTTTAGTTTACACGTATCTTTTAGTTTTAGAAGTTAAAATTTTAGTTCAGGGTTTAAAGTTTAGGGATTTAGGTTGTATGGTTTAGAATTTAAGATTAGTGTTTAGAATTTAGTGTACAGGGTTTAGTTTTTTAAGGTTAGGGTTAAGAATTTAGGATTTGAGTTTTTATAATATAAACACACAAACTTGTGTAAAATTAATTTTACACAGCCTGCGTATCAAAATTTTACCCAAAAAATACGCAGTTTTGGAGATAAAATTGAGATTTTAATGGTTAAATTCTCCAGTATGTCCTTGTATTTTACGTTTGTGGTGTATATAGTCCATAAATTTATAATTTGATCACTTTTGATCTTTTTTTTCGAAACATGTACTTTCAGCCAAACAATGTTCATAGGATTAAAAACTTTTTTGTACGTTAAAAAAGAGATAATACACACACATACAGGGGTGAAACTTGTTGAAAAAGTTTGTAAAATCAACTTAAAACTTTAAAAAATAAACTAGAGGTTTAAACAAAATATGTGAAAATTTTGGGGTCTAACTAAAATTTTTGAAAACTTTAAGAAGCTTAATAAGAACTTTAAAAATTATGGGAGAAATTTAATTAAAAATGTTTAAAAAAATGAAGCTTAATATAAATTTCTAAAAGTTTTATGGAGTTAAATTAAAATTTTTAAAAATTGTAAGTGATTAAATTCTAATTTCCTAAATTTTTGAAAAATCTCACATGTGTTTCACCACCGTATGTATGTGTTTGTGTGTATATATATATATTATCACATGTTGAAAAGATAAACATCATGTCAAATTATTTAACATGATTAACATAAGAAAGTGATAATAGGATTGAAAACAAATCCTTCTAAAGAAGTTGAGAGATTTGAAATGATCAGATTATAAGAGAAAGTTAAATTCATGAAGAGTAGTAGTATATGGACCTTATGTGTAATTAGACCTTTGAGGGTGGATTTCCGTGCAGATAGACCATGTTGAGTAGCGGTCAGAAAATTATGACTCCCTTGTACCCTCGTACTCATTTACTTCCTCGAGGCTTCAACTTGGTTCTATCCTAAATACTCTGCTTATTTTATATAAAAAATTTATTAAATTATTATTTTTTACATGTTTTCAAGGGATCTCAAATAATATACAAAAGTATTCGTTAACAATTAAAAAAATCGGAAAATTAAAGTATAAATGTCATAAAAAATAATCGATGAGACGATAAATTTTTAAATGATATTTAAAATTTAAATTAATTAATTAATAAAACTAGATATTAATGATTATAAAAAATTATCGATGTCAAACTAGTATAATTTTAAACTAAGAAAATAGTATGGTTGCCCTCTTATTTTTCTAAAATTTATAATAATCTAAAATATTCTTGTTCCAACATGTTCTTATTCATAAAACTCCAATTCTGTTGTAAATAAAATAAAGTGCAAGAACAAAATAGATGAACAAGATGAGAGACAAAGAGATAAACTTGTATTATATTCTCAAAGTATAGTTCCATACAATGCTCCCCTTTGGGTATAATATGGAAACCTTAATTCCAATGAGTATTAAACCCTAACTCCAAACTCTATATTTACAGGCATAATATGGAAAACCTAATTCTAATGAGTATTAAACCCTAATAATAAAGTACATTAAAGTCTCATTTGATATATGAATATCCACCATAAATAAAAATATTCATAACACTCCCCCTTGGATATCCATGAAGATAATGTGCTTCGTTAAAACCTTACTAAGATAAAAACCCCGTAGAAAAAAATTGTTAGTAAAAGAAAAAAAGTACACACATGTCGCCTCATTAAAAACCTTATCAGGAAAACCCATTAGGACAAAACCTCGGTTAAGGGAAAAAGAGTGCAACGCGTATTTACTCCCCCTCATGAAAATATCACATAAGATCTTTGAGTCTTCAAAATTCAATCTTGAATATAATCTTCAAATGTTGAAGTAGACTATGCACCAGTGAATAGATCTTTCAAATTACTACTTGAAAGGATTCATCGAATATTATTCTTCTGAATATCATGAGAGACGAAACTTTGAAGAAATATGTTTCGTTTTGTCACATTTGATGTATCCACCTTGAGATATAAATTTTGCATTATCTCTACACAAGATAGTTTGCATCTTATCTTGTGAAAGCAATTCACATATCTTTTGGATATGTTTAGCCAAACACATATTTCAGCTTTGCATCGTGCTTAGCAATTATTTACATAATCTGGAGATGCATCGAGTTTTGAAAGATCTAAAGGTAATGGTCTTGTAGCACTTAGATAGTATTTCTGGACCAACTAAGATATGATGCTTCCAGATCAATTAATATATATATATATAGTGCTTTTGGACCAAGAATATCATCACCTTTTTCTCGAGGGCAGAATGGATCTTTGTGTACATTAAGAGACCTAGCAACCATAGGGGCGATCAACGAATATGCGTTATGCATGTAAAGTCTCTTTAAACATTTTTCTGTGTATGTCGATTGATGCACAAGGATTCCATTATTAAGGAGATCTATTCACGAGTCTCAACGATATTCAAATCATCAACATACATAACAACAATGACGACAAATCCAGAGTTAAACCTCTTAATAAAAATGCTCGGGGAAATTGAATCATTCTTATAGCCTTCCGCTAATAAGTATTTATTGAGGCGATTATACAATATGCGCCCAATTTGTTTAATCCATAAATAGATAAGTTCAATTTGATTGAATAATGTTCTCAAGAACTTGAATTAACCTCTTCTACAGTCTAAATCCTTTCGGAAGTTTCATGTAAATGTTATTGTCAAGAAGCTCATACAAATAGGATGTAACAACATCTATTAGGTGGAAGCTAAGTCATTTCATTTATTGCCAGACTAATCAAAATCTAAAGGTAGTTGCATCCACCACCAAAGAATATGTTTCCTCATAATCGATTTCATGTCTTTGTGAGAAACCTTGTGCAACCAAACGAGCTTATATCTCGTGATTTTCCCTTTTTATGTCTCTTTCTCACAAAGACCCATTTATATCTCACAATTACTTCTCTCTTGAAAGAGATTTTAGTTTCACCTCAACTGCCTCTTTCTATTTTGTCCAATCATTTCTTTGTTTGCATTGTCAATTGACAATGGTTCATGATCCACATCAAAATCTCTAGTGCTATATTGCATGCAAATGTATTATCGACGTCGATTTAATTTCGGTTCCACTTATTACCAGATATGACATAATTCATTGAGATCTCGTATCAGGTACCTGGGTCATGTATAATGTCTCTGTTGGAGACCTTTTAATTTCTTCTAGAGATTTTCATAATTCGTTGATTCCTCGATCGAACCATCATAATATATAGCTCATTTTCTTTTTGAGGATTTTTTTAATCTTTGGAACCTACTTATCTACCACGCTACAGGCGTAAGTTAGACTCATTGCAATTAGAGTTTGTCTTTCTAGGACATCAAATTTAACCGGAGCATTCATAGCTGATATATGTGACTTAGTCATTCTTTTAGAGTCATCAAAATCATCTGGCAATTGATTTGCTAAATGAATTATCCTTTGAACTTATAGTTCACATTGTTGAGTACGTGGATCAAACTAAGATAATGATAATTCATTCCAACTTATTTCTTTTTCCAGCTATTTATTTTCTCCCATAATGTTGGGAAAACTAACTCATTAAAATGACAGTCAACAAATCGAGCTGTAAATAAATTCCCCATCAGAAGGTCGAGATATTTAATTATCAAGGGAAATTTGAATCCAACATGTATTCCCGACCTCATTTGAGAACCCATATTTGTGTGTTGTGGTGGAGCAATTAGAACATATACCGCACACCCAAAAATTCTGGGGAGAACTTATGATAATTTGTTGGCTTGATGCGAATTAGTGATGCTGCATGTAAAATGGCATGTCATCATCATTATCAAGACTAATTGTCTTTATAGGGTAATATGGAAAATGTGCTCGTAATTTTATCAACAGAGCAAGTAACCTCGCACACGCCAAGTTGCGAGTTGATAACAAGGATACATATCACCATCTAGTTGATGCATCGATTAAAATTGTAAAATTTCTAGATGGTCAGTAAGAAGGGTGTATGGGCCTACATATATCACTCTGTATCCATTCCAGAAAATTAATAGATTCATAATCTATCTTAGTAGGTGATGGTTGAATAATCAAATTGCCTTGAGAGCAAGCATCACATGAAAGACATCACTTTGAAGAATCTATCAGTTCTTCAAAGAATAATCACATGAAGTATCAATAGCTTTTTGCATCATAATTGAATCGGGATGGCCTAACCGGTCATGCCAAATAATGAAGTTATTAGTAAAATTCTGGTTTACAATAGCATGAGCTTCAATTTGTACTAACTCTTGTGTAGTACAATCCGGATGACAGTGCAAGTAATTTTGTCAAGATTTTCTTATTGCCTTGGGTGGAGCAATTAGAACATATACCGCACACCAAAAAATTCTGGGGATAACTTATGATAATTTGTTGGCTTGATGCGAATTAGTGATGTTGCATGTAAAATGGTATGCCATCAGCATTATCAAGACTGATTGTCTTTATAGGGTAATCTAGAAAATGTGCTCATAATTTTATCAACAGAGTAAGTAACATCGCAAACTCCAAGTTGCGGGTTGACAACAAGGATACATATGACCATCTAGTCGATGCATCGATTAAAATTGTAAATTTTCTAAATAGTTAGTAAGAAGGGTGTATGGGCCCACATATATCACCCTGTATCCATTCCAGAAAATTAATAGTTTCACAATCTATCTTAGCTGGTGATGGTTGAATAATCAATTTGCCTTGAGAGCAAGCATCACATGAAAGACATTACTTTGAAGAATCTATCAATTCTTCAGTGAATAACCACATAAAGTATCAATAGCTTTTCGCATCATAATTGAACCGGAATGGTTTAACCGGTCATGCCAAATAATAAAGTTATTAGTAAACTTCTGGTTTACAATAGCATAAGCTTCCATTTGTACTAATTCTTGTGTAGTACAATCCGGATGACATGCATGTAATTTTGTCAATATTTTCTTATTGCCTTGGGTTATACTCGTAATATGGAGATAACCAACATCCCTAACTAACAGTCTCAATATGATATTCATTCCTGCGAATATCTTTAAAATCCAATAAGTCTTTTTGCGACTTTGACAAGTATATCGCATTGTAAATATGGAATTAAGTTTCATTTGGCAATAACATATTTCCTCTTTCAGAGCCTTCTATGATATTAGTACTTCCATATATATTACTCGCATTATTCCCTTTCATTTTAAATTAGAAAATATGTATAATTATGCACATTTTAATATGTGCTTTGTTCTATTAACTTCGGGGAATGAAAAATATGTGCTTTGTACCATTCACTTCAGGGAATGAAAATATTAAATATAGTACATGTCAAATCAATTATCTATCAAAGATAATGTCACAAGAACTTATTACTATTTCGGAGCATTGATATTTTAGTACTTTGAGATATAGTACTCACATTTCCCCCTTGCGTTTAAATGGAAAAATAGTTTTTATGCTTAAGTATAGTATGAGTACTTGCACTGTCTGCTAAGCATAAATTGCCACAATTCATTTCATATTTTATTCCGGAAGTAATCATATTCTTCAAAGGATAAATTAACATAAAGCGTAAATAAATAATATGTAAAAAATTAACATAAATAAATAATAAATAAAACAAATCAACATAAAACAAAATAAATAAAGGATCAATTATTTCCTTTAGAGGTTATAAGGGAAATAAAATAAATGGCGAATTATTCCCTTCAAGGGTTATGAGGAAATCAACACTATCTAATTGAGTTGGACCAAAAACGCCATAGTTATTTCTGCCATAAACAAAATTTGTTTATGTTTTCTTTCATTTATCATTCATGATTGTGGATAAAGGTCCATAATGCTTCGGTGTTCGGCAAATACAAAGCCAATGATTTAAGTTGCCACATCCATGACACATAGATTCCTCTTTCTTGGAATGATATTTTGTACTATTGTCATCTTTATTGTTCCACTTGTGGTGGGTATAATTATTCTTAAAATGACCATAATTTCTATGTCCATAGCCTTGACCATGACCATAACTACTAATGTGGCATTTATTTTTTTCATTATAAATCCCACATTCACTTCAGGGAATGGAGTGGAGCCAGTGGGCCTTTAAAATATTTTTCATGATATTGTGTCTGAGGACAACATTATTTGCGTGAAAATTGGAGTATATATTTTTTTAACATATCCTCATCAGTAATATTTTAACCACATAACTTCAATTGTGAAGTAATTCGAAACATAGCAGAGTTATACTCACTTACTGATTTAAAATCTTACAATCTCAGATGCAACCAACCATGATGAGCTTTAGGTAGAATAACAGTTTTCTGATGATCATATCGTTCCTTTAGATTATTTCAAGGAATAAGAGGATCTTTCACTGTTAAATATTCAGATTTCAACCCCTCATGGAGGTGAGGGCGAAGAAGTATAATGGCTCCGGCCTTATTTTTATTAGATTATTCCAAAGATTTAATCCTCGTACGCGGCATTGTTAAACTAGTTCACAAGGTCCTTTAGAACCCTTCTTTGAGACCAATACCCTCACAGAACGGGATGTCCAGCCAATATATTTAGTTTAAATCAACAGAACATAGAACATAAATCACCATAATTTATAACAATCTTCTTGTAGATTATAAATCACCATAATTTATTACACCTTAAAATCATAATTTAAAGAATAAAAATAGAGTTTATTGATATTGATTATCCTCTCAAGGACAATGGAGACATATCAAATGTCCAAAACAACTTCTCATAATCTCTTTATGTCTCGTCTTTTTCCAAGCCATTTAAAGATATCATGTAAAATTTAAAACACTGTTAAAACACAAAATCTCATTAAATAAATATTAAGGAGCAAATAACTAACCACAAACTATCGATCATGTACCGTTAAGCAAACTAACACAAAAATGCATAAAACACATGTGATTTGTGGTTCATTGGCAACAAATCTCAATAATATAGTAGAATTAGTCAAATGGTTAGGGTATATTTGTGATTCAAATCCCATTAACACTATTTTCCTTATATATAAGAAAAATAATTAAAAATAAAAACTTACCTCTTAATAGTACTCAATTGTGCAAGGGCTCAAATAGAAAATAAATAAAATTCAATTCCGCTCAAATAGGCATGATGAAATAGTACAAGGGCATAAATAACTTTCAACATCAAATTTCCATTACTTTGTCATCAAAATCTTCTATAGAAAGTAAGGGTACTTACAACCTTCAAGACCATGTAAAAAGAATCACGTTCAAGGGCTCAAACAACTACCAAGAGCCAAT
Organism: Hibiscus mutabilis; assembly: GCA_019671005.1. Taxonomy (NCBI): domain Eukaryota; kingdom Viridiplantae; phylum Streptophyta; class Magnoliopsida; order Malvales; family Malvaceae; genus Hibiscus; species Hibiscus mutabilis. The sequence goes on along the minus strand of JAGYYJ010002703.1, from coordinate 46,263 downwards.
AAACTGCGTGGTTGAGATTGGTATTTTAAATTTAGCTCGAACATTAAATGTTTCAATATTGCGCCTAAAGTCGAAAAATTAAAAACCAAGTTAATATATAAAGAGAAAAGCAATCAATAACTTAGAAAAATTAAGGGAAAAAAACTTATCTTTGGTTCATCCTATAATCGAATTCTTTCCAGTAACTTCTTTTAGATTCGATCAATGAAGACCTCAGTTAATTAGAGTCTCGTGTTGATAACGTGTTGTGAATAAAGTAAAGGGCAAGAACAAAATAGATGAACAAGAACAAGATGAGAGACAAAGAAAGGGACTTGTATTATATTCTCAAAGTAGGGTTATATACAATGCTTTCTCCAAAGTCTATATTTATAGGCATATGATGGAAACCCTAATTCCAATGGGTATTAAACCCTAATAATAAAGTACATTAAAGTCTCATTTAATATATGGATATCCACCATAAATAAAGATATTCATAACAAATTTTGAATTTTCTTATTATTCGTATTTGTTTTATAATTTATGTTTAATGTTATGAGTGTTCCTTTTAATAATACAATAAAACTTCTATAAATTAATGCTCGAAAAATTAATTTTTTTTCTAAAATAATAATTTTTTTGGTCTCGAATTGGGATCAATGTCTAAATTAATAACATAATATTTTTTTTGAAAAACACTTATATAAATTTAAGGTCCCTTCAATATTATAAATTAATAATTTTATAAAATTACAAATATAACTAGGACAACCTAGTAAAATATGATCATATTGTTGTTTGTTTCTTCTTAAAATTTAAATCTAGTTGTATTTCATCTCTAACTTCCCTTACTGCATCCAAAAGTTCCGGTGTTGCGTTCTCATACCGCAACAAAAAATTGTAAATAGTTGTTGTCACTATGAGTGCTTCCTTCCACGTATAAAATGTATATGTTTTATTCATGAAGAATAATGTAGATTCGTTGAATAGGAAAAATCTCTTTAAATTAATAAATTATTAATTTATCGATTAATTAATAATTCTTTAAATTAATAAAATTATGTGGTCCCGACATTATTAATTTAACTATATATTTTTAAAGTTAAAATTCATGTTCTTTTAGAAGTGCACTATACTTTTTTTTGTTTAACCATCGAAATCAAACCTATTGACTAACTAATTCGGATCAGATACTATAGGGTTCCATTATGGGGGCGACCCCCAACCCAATTTCTTCAACTCTCAAAGTCATGATTCGAATCTCTGACATTGCTTAAAAGATTTAGTATCTCATCCCACTGGATCAATTGGTTGTTGTTGAAAGTGCAATGTACTTTATCTGATATGAATCGTTGGTATGTTGCAGCAGAACAGATCGTAACTATTCAACAAGTTGCTAAAAGATCTAAGGCCCTAGACTTCTTGAATGAATGTTTGCCAAACTTAGGAGAAAAGAAGAAATAAATCTGTTTGGCATTAAAAAATAATAAGCAAGATTAGAATAAATAGAATGCAAAAATAGGAATTAAATAAAAAAATAAAGAAGAATAAATAAAATAAAATCTTGATTTTGAATGGAATCATGAATGACGGTGGTATAGTTGTAGATGAATGAAGATGGAATTGATGTTGAAGTTGTCCTAGGCACCCTCTAGATCGTAGTTAATCTAGCAAACACCGTCAAAGGCTCTAATTGACCCTCAAAGATGCGATTATCTTGGTAAACCGAAGCGTGAAGAAGAACCACCAACAATCTCTGATATAGAAAATTGTGTTGAAACACTTATAAAAGACTCAAGAAAAACGATCTTGCTAAAGAAAACTAAAAGAGTATCTTTATTGAATAAAATCAAGAAGAAATTTTGTGTTTACAATGTAGGTGAAGACCTCCTTTATATAGGCTAAAGAGTCCTTAAAAAAGCTAACTAGCTTAAAATAATAATAAAAACTATGAGATAAATTCTATCCTAAATAAAACTTAAATATTTAAATCTTTTTTTAAATATTAAGGAATTAAAATAACATAAATAAATATAAAGAGTTCTGGGATGAGTTGAGTTGCAAATAATTAATAAAATAATTGAAAATTCGTGATAATTCAAAAATACCGTATTTGACCCGTATCTAGTTTTTTGCATGTGCAGTCTTCACTAAAATGGACGTATCTTGAGTTCTCGATATCGTATTGATGCGTTTCAAGATGCGTTGGAAAGGTCGCTGAAAGATTATCAATATTGGAGAAGACATCTCTACCAAAAAATTCCCGGATCTCATCTGAAAATTCGTCTCAAGTAGGCTAATTTTTCAGACTTCGAGAACAACTTCAGCTTCTTGTCCAAAATAATTTATAGATTTTCTTGAACCATGATAATTAATTTGATCAATTTTAAACTAGTATCCTAATGTGCCAAGGATACTATTTAAAACAAATCAAGTTAATTAATCATGATTTTAAATTAAGTGTCTGTCTAAGCCTATGTCAAATTTATCCTAAAGGGTAATTAAGAGATGTTCAACTAATTTAATGAATTTAACATTCATTCTAATAAGCCAAGGATAAACTTAAATTGATTAAACTAATTCAAACCTTAAATATAACTATGGTTCTAAAAATCTAATCCGAAATCTAATTTAATTAATTTAAAAATTATACCCCAATATGCTAGGCGCATACTTTAAATTAATTAAATTAAATTACCCTAAACTGACCTAAATGCTTAACTTAAAAAAGAACACAAAAGACGCGTAAACTATGCACAAGATTATAAGTTATATACTATATACACATAATACCCACCATCATAGACAAACCAAACATCAACCAAAGCATAAAATAAATGAATAAACAAAGGTCCGAGAACTATATAACATTATACCATACCATATAACTTACTATATAGACACATTCTATACGTATATATATGTATGTATGTATACTAATATATATGTATATATAAAAACTTGGGTTTTAACAGTAGGTTCACCTATAATATTTATAAGTATATAAAATACGTATCCTACATAATAAAAACCGGATATAAAAACCGGATACGTAGCATATACATATATATATATATGTATTAGCCGACCCATATATTATGTATTATGTAAAACATGTTCTATGTATCATATAAGAAACTCATATATTATATACTATGCACCATGTAAAACGGCTATATAATATATATATACCCTATATTGTATACTACATATAGACCATATATTATACCACATAATATGTATATCAAACCACATTAGCATGTAGATCTACAACATTATAAAGCAAGAAAGTTAAAATCAACAGTAAATAGGACTGAAAATAAATATGCATGAGAAACTAGTGGGTAAAAGGGGGTTTTATCACCGGATTTAAGACTAAAATCGAACAAAATATAAGCTTTGAGGGCCAAAAGGGGGTTTAACCTTTTAAAAAAAGATTTGTTTCAAAAGGGACGAAATTGAAAAATGCTTCGAAATCTTAGGGACTGCGTCCGTGGTTTTGAAACGCGGAGGGGTCGCGAGCAAAATTACGATGACACAGAGGATTTTACATCACAAATACTCCATTTTTAAAATCTTAAAGCAATATAAAAGGGCTGCTTCAACCCAAAACTCACTTTTGGGTTAAAAGCAGAACCCTCAAGCCTCTCCCATTTCTCCCAGCCCCTGATGAGTGCCGTCGCTCATCGGGTATAAATCCCGGACATCGGCCCCCTTTCGTTGTGTCAACCGTCGCTCACCGGTGGTTGGCGAACCAAAACCCTAACTCTAAAACCCGTTTCTTAAAAACCCCCTTCTTTGCTCAGATCTAAAAAAGTCGAGGTTGTTTTCTTTTGAAAACACAAGCAAAGAGTCCTCCTTTGAGAGATCCCCAACTGGCTCACTAATAACAGCCTCCAAACGGAAACCGAATGGTTTGTTACCGACAAGAATTGAAGAGATGAGAAGAAAGCCGAACTGTCATGAAGGTGAGAACTAAAAAACCCTAACTTTTTTTGTTGTTTATTTTTGTTCTTTGAAATCGAAAATGCAAACGAGAATGAGGAAGATATTTTTACCTTTGAAAAATGCTTCGTTTTTTGCTTGTATTGCTATCTGAATCCTCCCCGTCCAAGGTTTACAATTTCTTGCTTTCGGTTTTATAACACCAAAATATTACATGATTTTTAAAAAGAAAAAAAATCCTAATATGCTATTGGTTGCTCTGAGAATTTTGGAAGTATTCATGTGCATTTTTGAGATGTTGGTATAATCCTTTGCATTTTTGATAACCACCATGCCATTCGTCCTTTGTGTCTGCTTGTGTGACATGGCCGAACGTGATATGGAGGGGGACCAGAGGGAGAAGGCAACCTGCTGATTTGGCTGGGAGATGACGAGGTGATGCTCGGTCATTGGCTCTTCTTGCCAATGTGGAGGCGAAGGTGGCAGTGGAAAAATGGAAAGGCTGGCGTACGAACTCTACGCATGAGTGTGGTGTAACAACGGAGTCGCCACCGGTCTTTTTTATTATATTAGGCGGATCGAAAACCTAAAAACCAACTAGATATAGGGTTCAGGGGCACGGTTACGTGTGAGGAAGGATTGGCACCCCCATCACGCCTAGAGACCGGCGCTTACTTGATCACTAATATTTTCCTTATAACCTGGATGCGTGCATACAAAGGTTAATACAAAAATCCACGAAGTTCTAAAATTGGCTCGAACTCGCTCACAATTGAGAAAATCCGAATCAATTTAGACGCAAAGGGATTAAGGTATTAATCCTTAAAATTTGATAATGCACTTTCGCATAGGAGTCTTGATCGTTCCCACAACGGCTAGGGGAAGACCGAATTAACCCTAATTGAAAATACAGCTCATTTTCATGATGCAAAGAAACATCATTTTTTAATAATGTCTTATGTTCTTTTTGACTTTTATGGGTGGTTTAATTTTCAAAGTTAATTATTATATTTTTTAAAAGCATGAGTTAAAAAAAACTAATCCTAAAAGGTTTTATTTAATTATTTACATTTAAAGAAAATATATTTACTTTTCTAAAAATTTCCTAAAGAGTTTTATTTACAATTAAGGAGAAAGAATTATTTACCTTTTTTTAAAATGAATTACCAAGTTAGTTTTTATTTATTACTATTTACAATTAATAGATTATTTACCGTTTCAAGAAAGTTTACCTAAAGATGTTATTTAATTATCTACAATTAAGGTGAGGTGGACAATATTTAAGATATCTATTATTGAAAATTACATTATTTTATGAATCTAAGCCTAGGTGTTAAATTTTATTATTGGCAAATTATTCACAAAGAAATGTAAGCTATTGATTAGGGAAACTAAGCTAAAGAGTATTTATTTTAAGTTATTTGGTAAGTTTTCATTAAATAAAACACATTATTAATAAAACCTATTTACCTTGATTTATTAAGTTAAAGTGCATAAAGACGAATAAATTAAGGAACGCAGTAAATCTAAATGAATCAAACAATGAATTAAAATGCACGAAATAAGAATTTAAGAACCAAATTAAAAATAAAAAAAGATTAGAGTAAAGAGATTGCAAACTGTTGGACCAAAGCGCGATCTTGTTAACGTGGGGTATGAATCGAACTGCGAACCATACGGCATCACCGCTACTGTTGGATGCCGACCACTGTGCGCCGACAGTGGGCCACCGCTGTTGCCCCTCTTCCGCCGGTGGTGCTGCCTCCGTAACTCGGCGATGATGGATCCGTCACGAGCTTCACTTAACGATAACCTGTACCCTTTCTCCTCCTTATTCGAAACCAAGTAACAAAGGGAAAAAATAAAGAAAAATATAGAGAAGCAGTGTTTGGGTAAAATACCTCCAAAAATCATTATAACTTGTATTGCTCTTAAACTCAATCTGTTACAAAGGCTGAATGCTGTGTGGTTGTGGATGTGAATGAACTACAATGGGTGAAGCCTATTTATAGGCTTCAAGAAACCCTAAAAACCTAAAAAAACTCTAAAACCCTAAAAGCATATTCCCTTCTTATGCTCAACATTCTTGGAAAGGGAATAATGCCATTACTTGGGCATCAAACTCTTTCCTTACATTCAATATGATCCTAAATGAGTTAAAACAAATAGGGAAATGTCTAAGTTTGAATTTAATTACAAATATTCAATAAAACAATTGAAAATTCGTAATAAAATCAAATTCTCGTATTGAACCCGTATACAATTTTCTGCACGCGCTGTCTTCAGTAAAACTAGCATATCTTGAGCTCCCGACATCCGATTGAGGCGTTTCAAGATGCGTTGGAAAGGTAACTGAAAGACGGTCAATACTTAAGAAGACACCCTGAAAACACTTGGATCCCATCGGAAATTTTCCATAAGTCCGCAGTCAGAATCATTGCACATAGTTTGACTTTCCATATATGTCGAGCACGATCTCTTGTAATTTTCCCATATCTGACCTGATTAGGATCTTGTGTGGTCTGCAAGAAAAACTAAAATACATTCATAAAAGTAATATAAATGAAATAAAAATGGGCCAATTGGGCCTTTATTCATGTACATGGACTCTATTTTTATTTTTTAATGGACTCTAATTTATATATAGACTCTAATATATTTACAAGCATAAAATTTAAAAGGGCCGGATAAAATTGGTGACTACAGTTGCCTCTCCGTGCTCATTTCGGTGAAACAGGAATATGACAAAGAACAAAATGCACTAATTTTATCCGGCCAAGTGGGTTGAACACATCTCATTTTTCTGGAGCGGCAAAAACAAACTAGTTACTGCAAAATCATCTTTCTGAAGCGGCAAAGGATGAGGCAATTCTTCAATTGACCTATTCCTCCAAAGCGACAGTGAAAAGACTTTTTTCTCCAGAGCGACAGAAACAAATGACTTCAATCAGTGGGAGAACCTGTTTCTTCAAAGTGACAGAAACAAATTGAATAACCATTATATCATTCCGAGGTAACAATGACTTCAATCGGTGAAAGGATCGGTTTTATCGTAGCGGCAGAAACAAATTATTGTATCATTCCGAAGTGGCAATGACTTTAATTGGTGAAAGGATCGGTTTCTCTGAAGCGGCAGAAACAAATTGTTGTATCATTTCAAAGCGGTAATAACTTCAATCGGTGAAAGGATCAGTTTCTCCAAAGCGACAAAAACAAATTAAATAACTGGTGTATCATTCCGAAGCGGCAATGACCTCAAAAGAAATATTTCTTCAGAGTGGTAGAAACAAATCACATAACTGATGTATCTTCTATGTTTCTTCGGAGCGGTAGAAACAGACTGTTGTATCATTCTGAAGCGGCAATGACTCGTTCCTCTAGAGCGGTAGAAACGAAGCGAACGACTGGTGCGTCTTCAAATGACCTATTTCTCCAGAGTGGAAAAACAAATCGAGCAAATGGTCCATCATTCTAAAACATCAATGATTCCAAAGATCTCATTCCTCCAAAATGGCAAAAACAAAGCTGACGTGTCATTCCAGAGCGGCAATGATTAAATCATATACTTTCATATTTGAGCCTTGCATACTTCTATCTTCAAATTCTTCAACACTATCGGGCCAGGTCGAACTTATCATTGTAGTTGATACATCTCCATATAAACATGTATGGGATGCTTTGGCTTGCCAACGTCAATGCATGGAAAATCATCAGAATATTGCAACTGCATATTACGATGGTTGACAAAATAATCATAGACAGTCATCTGCTTCATCATTCTCATTCTTAGCACCTCTTTGCTTCCTAGAGAACACGCATACTTGTTCACTTAATCCAGTAATCTTGTGCTCCAAATGAGTTAAGTACTCTTGAATATCCTGGAATGGTGTTCACAAGGCTTATTTCCACCTTGAAAGTTTTGGAGTGATATTCTTTCAGCAAGGCCTGTTTCTACCTTGAAAGTCTTGGAATGATATTCTTTGCAGCAAGGCTTATTTCCACCTTGAAAGTCTTGAAATGATACTCATTGCATCAAGGCTTATTTCTACCTTGGAAGTCTTGGAATGATATTGAATGTTCAAGTAGTTTTGCCCTAGAAAGGGTGACTCTCGTCCATGCGGGCACTAAATCAATAAAGGTGACTCTAGCCCCTTGGGCACTGAATCGATAAAGTTCCATTCTCCATGGGCTTGAACGGATATGCTATAAAGGTTCACCATGACCCTGAACAAATAAGATATAAGGGCTTCCATTCTCTATGAGCCTAAACGGGTAAGCTTCGAATCAAAAAAATGATATACTTCTTCCAAGGATGGTGAGAAATATGGTTTGTTCCTCCAAAATCAATTAGGTAATCTTGTGCTTCTGATTGGTAGTAGCTCTTCAAGGATTCTTGTGAACGCTTTTTGAGTTCTTTGCATGAGAATCTTTACAACAGGGCTTGTTCCCCTCTTAAATCTCTTCGGAGGATTAAGGAATCCTTAATCTGAGTAAATGCCCCTAAAATTTGAACCTTCTGAGCTCTCCATTGCTCAAGTTGCTTTCTACTTTACATCTTGTCTGTTCGCATGTGAACTCATCTTGTCTTTCCATGGGTAACGATCCCCCACTTCTAAAGGCTCTGGGAGGAACTCCTTCTGACCTCTCCAATCTGGCTAGACTTAGGCATTCTATCATGGCTTGCTCATAAAGGAAACCTCTGCCCCGCTCTTGCATTTTTGAGATCTTTCAAACATGAGCTTTTCACATGTGGCCTTTATGTGAGGTAATGCCACATTCGACCTTGGGCCCAGCTATCTTCAACGTGATCGAGTCTTCTTTTAATTTAGTTCATATTGGCTACACCATTTATTGATCTTTATTTTCAACAGCAAATGAATTCTTTTAACGCCTCCTTCACGCGAGTGTGAACATTTACTTCTAGATCCCTACAATTGGAAGTCATACCAAGAAATCTTTTGTTTTTTCATGAATCTATGTTAATATACTTGTAAGATGCTTGTGAACAAGATGAAAGCTTGAGGTGAGAATTCATGAGAATTTAAAGGAAATTTAAAAAAGTCATGGCAAACATGGAAAAGTTAAAATCAAGAAATAAAGTCTGTTGCCCCAAATTCATAGCATGAATGATTCATGAGCTCATCGACCAGATAGCGTTCCTAATTTCTACCCATTCAGGTGGCTCTCTTTGACTCACCACTCCCTCAAATTCATTTTCCCTCTTTTTTATTCTCAAACAAACATCAGAAGTTTTGAAGTCCTTGGAAAAAGGTGAACTCAATTAAGTGGAATGTGTTCTGAAAACGAACTCCTCTTCTCATATATCCTTATATGATCGAAATGGTCTTTCAAGGCTTGTAATGTGGCTAAGGTTCATGGTTACAAAAGAAAGGATGTATAGGCCCAAATAAGTGTTTGAGGGTGATTAAACCAATGATCAATTCTTCTTGATGAAGTCCATGCTTTGTATTGCTTCATTAACTTCCTCTTTTCTTTTCCTTTTTGGATCGCTCTAGATTGTCCAATTTTGGGTTTTCACCCTAGATTTCATCTCTTTTTTTGCTTCGTGAATCTTAAACTGACACATGGTTCATGCAATGCTTTCTTGAAAACTTGTACTTTTGAACTTGGTGCTTCCTCCAATAGGTATATTTCAATGTTTTTCTTTCACACAATTTTTCTTCTTCTTTTTTTGATACACATCCTGGTCTACACGTTGTTTTGCTCATGTTGTTTCTTGCACTCATTCTTGTTATCTTCATAGTATGGTTAGAACCAGGCACATTTCATCGCTTTTGCCCCCTAGTGTAGGGAGTGATCCTTGGTTAGGGTTCAATCGAAAGAAAAAAATATCAAGCTCAAAAGGGGCAACAAGGGATACTTTTTATAAAGGGAAATGAAGGAATGCCAAATCTCCTTTTATACATGGATATCATTGAAGAAAAGTTTTCCTCAGTTGGTAGATGTTTAAGAGTTATCACTTAATCCAAAGACCTTAAACAACAATGTTTGAGAGAAAAATTCTCTCGAAATTTGTATTTGGGGTCTTTCTTATTAATCTTGAGCATATTTTTATTTCCCCTCTATCACAAGATTAGATTCAAGAACCATTCATGCAATCAATAATAGGGGCCCAAAAAATGTAGAATATAGATATAATGAATAACTTATGAATGAAAAAGAAGAAAGAAAAAAACATTTGCCACTTGAGAAAATAAAAAATGCATCTTTTAAACAAGTAAAATAGCATAGCCGCCCTTGCAAAAGATCCCTAATGCTCGTGGGCAAAAGCAAAAGGATTGGTTCCGAGTATGACTTTGCAGTTGTCCTAGAAACAATAGGAAACTCCTCTACTTGCTCTATTTTCTTTTGAATTCTACTGAGGGGCTAGTTCTCTCATCAAGGTCCCATTGTTGACGCGTTGGGCTTGACAATTAAGTTTCAACTCTTGATGGTTGTTGGTATTCGTAACCATGTTTGTAGGGCTCCCTCAAAGTTATCAGAGAAATCTGACAAAGGTTGGCTATACTAAAACTGTCTTGTATTGCCATTGTATACTGGCGGAAGTCTATGCCTTGCAGCTCAATCTGATTTGGGACCATATCAATGACGTGTTTATACTTTTCAATGAAAGCACATGATAGATCCATCCATGTCTTTACACTGGCTCGGCTCAGTTGAGTGTACCAACGAGCGGTAGACCCAGACAAGCTTTCTTGAAAATAGTGTATAAGTGATAAGTGTTCAAAAGTACTATTTTTATTACCCTTTTTTACTCATATTTTTGTTAAACTTAGGCTCATATTAGTTGCATAATTAGTCGTTCATGCATTAATTCATGTTTATTTCCACCGTTGAGCTTGATTACAGAACTTGGTGATTTTTGTGGAAAAAGATGCTGCTTTGGTGTGTTTTTGTGTGTGTGCAGAATCACTTGCCTAAACAAGGCTAGAACCAGTTGCCAGGGCAGTGCATGAAGGAGATGCCGACGTAGTTGCCAGGGCAATGCATGAAAGAGATGCCGAGCTAGTTGCCAAGGAAATTTTTGATAAGGGATAAGGTGATATGGTAGTCGAAATTGATGACTAGATAAGCCCAAGATGACGTGGAGCAAAGTTAAATCCTAAAGGAGTTTGATTTCCATGAAGAGGTTAAAGAGAAATTAAATCCCAAGAAGATAGGAGAAGTTCTAGAAGGAATTTAAATATAATAAAGAATTATATTCTTTAAAGATATTTAATTCCAACTTAACTTCCTCCTCAAGAAGGATTTTGACCTAGCCATCTCCTATTTAAAGGACCAAGCCGTCAAAGAGAGTTGAGCAAGAAGAGAGAAATTTCGAAAAACTCCAAAGGGCAAGAAGGAAGAGATTTCGACAAGAGAGCAAGGGGGGAGAGAGTTCGATTTCTTATTCTTCTTCTTTTTTGCTTCCATTAGATTCATGGTTTGGGGATTATTCTTTGTATATCTTTTGAACCCAACTATGAACTAACTTGATTGGGGTTATTGTGTTTTGTTGTTGTGAAAAACAATTGGATTTTGTTTAGGTAATAAGAGTTTGCACTTTCAATTCAAGGTTTACTCATTCTTGGTTCTTATTCTTGTTTGCGAGTGAATTGGGAGAGGATCTCGTAACTTCATCGATTTATCTAATATAAGGAGAGTTAGATTCAAGAAACGAATGAGTATGGTCTTTATTCAATCTATTGATGGTGAAGATTAATCCGGCTTCGGAATAAGCTAAGGATTTCAACGGCTAAGAGGAGTGCAAGATTGGTTGTTGTTCTCCCTTGATTCACGCAGGGATGTATTATCAAGGCACGCATAAATAGCTAGAGTTTCAACTTAGGGATAAGAAGAAACCATTGAAGAACGCTCTGCCGAACCTTGAAGTTGCTGCCCAGCTAATCGCCCAGGCAACCATCGATTAATTGGCAAGGCAACCCCGCTGTGCAAGTTGCCACGGCAACTAAGTTGCCTTTGCACTCTTTTACCAAGACGATCCAATCGGCCATCACACCTCAACTCACGATAACCTGGCCTATTCTCTCTCTTATTTGATTTCATCTACTCTTTTAGTTTATTGCTCTTAATTTACTCATTAGTTATAATTCCTACAATCACCTACTTGTGTTTTTCTTTTCCAACGCAGTAACTTAAGCAAAATGGCCCAAACCAATCCCTATGGAGACAATACTCGATACTCGTATCACTTTATTACTTGCGACGTGTATACTTGCACAATTGCGTAGCACTTATTACATGCAACAAGTTTTTGGCGCCATTGCCGGGGATTGACAATTGGTGTTAGTTGGTTTTGTTATTGCATTTTTTCTCTTAGTTTTACTAACTTTTCTTTTTGTTTGTTTTATCAAAAAAAATTAGGTGCGCTACAAGTTAAGGGACATCAACATGTCGAGAAATAAAAGCCGATCTATTCGAGAGTTGATGTTGGAAGATATGAATCAATCCAATCAAGAGTTTCTTGCACCCTTTGATGATTACCTATACCAACCGAGAAAAGCCCAAAGAGCCTATACCGTGGAAAAATCTTGTGCTATGTGTGGAGAACATCATGTGTCTGAAAATTGCCCTCACATTTTCGGTGCATATGACTACATGGAGGACCATAGAGGGAACCAACAACAAAATTCTTCATGGTATGGTCAAAAAGCTCAATTTTTTTTACCATAATAATTTTTCCGCGGCAGCAGATATGCCATGGCAATATAATCCTTTTCAAGAGCATTACAATTCCTTGGAGGAAACATTGCTAGCTTCCTTGGCTAGACTTGACGGATCAATTGAAGAAATTCGAGAGCTATCAAAGTCCATGGATACGAGGAAAGCTCAGTGGGATGCAACCTTGGGGGATTCAAAATATCAATTGAGGAGATCCACATATGTCATGGATAACATGCACCAACAATTCATTCCTAGGGATACTAAAGTGCCAAGGCAAGAGGATGCCAATGAGAGAGACTGCCCAACACATGATGAGCCTGAGCAACAAATTGCCTCGTCAATGATTGATGAGCCTGAATAGAGCAATGCCGCGACAACACTCAATGAAGCCGAGAACAACAATACTACAACAAATTCTGAGGAACCTGATGCCCAGAAGGTTACAACGTTGATGTTGAAGCAGGAATCTGTAGATTGCTCTCATCTACAGTTTCCACGGCAATTGTGCAAGATCAATGATATGATAATAGTTTGCCAATGGAATATGAGCAGGTAATGATTGAACCTTTTGAATTCTTTAAAAACTCACCTCGTCCATTACAAGTATGTCTTGAGAAACCGATGTTGGTAGATTTGAATCCATCGAAATCTATACCGATGGAGATGTTTGAGAGGTCAAAAGCAAAAGGTGTTTGGATTCGTAATGCTTTTCAGAAAATTGGTTATTCCCTTGACTTACAGCAAATTTTGTCAACTGATTGCTGTTGCGCGTAATAAGTGCTACGCAATTGTGCAAGTATACACGTTGCAAGTTATAGTATAAAAGATATCGTCTCCACAGGAATTGGTGCCACTTCAAGAATTTAGTCTCTTGCACTGTAAAAAGTAAAAACACAAATAAAGGATTATAGGAGTTTTAACTAATAACTAATCTAGAAGGCAATAACGTAAAAGAATAAATAAGATCAAATGAGAGAGATAGGTCAGGTTATCGTGAGTTGAGGTGTGATAGCCGATTGGATCGTCTTGGTAAAAGAGTGCACGGGCAACTCAGTTGCTGTGGCAACTTGCACAACGGGGTTACCTTGGCAACTAATCAATGGTTGCCTGGGTGACTAGTTGGGCAACTACTTGGGCGCCTGGGCAGCAACCTTCAAGGTTCGGCAGAGCGTTCTTCAATGGTTTCTTCTTATCCCTAAGTCGAAACTCTAGCTACTTGTGCATGCCTTGATAATACATCCCTGCGTGAATCAAGGGTGAACAACAACCAATCTTGCGCTCCTCTTAGCCGTTGAAATCCTTAACTTATTCCTAAGCCGGATTAATCTTCACCATCAATAGATTGAACAAAGATCATATTCATTCGTTTGTTGAATCTAACTCTCCCGATATTAGATAAATAGATGAAGTTACGAGATCCTCTCCAATTCACTCGCAAACAAGAATAAGAACCAAGAATGAATAAACCTTGAATAGAAAAGTGCAAACTCTTATTACCTAAACAAAATCCAATAGTTTCTCACAACCACAAAACACAATAACCATAGCCAAATAGATTTAGTTCATGGCTAGGTTCCAAAGAAACACAAGATAAATAATCCCTAGCATGAACCCAATCGAACAAGAAAGAAAAAGATGAAGAATGAGGCTTGTCAAAATCCTCCTTGCCCTAGATGCTTGTCGAAAATTCTCTCCTCTTGCTCTCCTTGGAGTTGTCGAAATTCCCCTCTCTTGCTTTCCTTGGATTGTCGAAATTCCCCTCTAACTTATAGGGCTAGGTCAAAGTCCTTCTTTGAGGAGGAAGTTAAGTTGGAATTAAATTATCTTTAAAGAATATAATTCTTTATTATAATTATATTCTTACTAGAACTTCTCCTATTTTCTTGGAATTTAATTCTTCTTTAATCTCTTCATGAAAATCAAATTCCTTTGGGATTGGGCTTTGCTCCACATCATCTTGGGCTTGTATAGTCATCAATTTCGACTACCATATCACCTTTGTTCTTTGTCGACAATTGCCCTGGCAACTTGCTCGGCGTCTCCTTCATGCATTGCCCTGGCAACTAGCTCGGCATCTCCTTCATGTATTGCCCTGGGAACTAGCTCTAGCCTTGCTTTGGCAAGTGATCCTGCACATACACACAAAACACACCAAAGCAGCATCTTTTCCCACAAAAACTACCAAGTTAAGTAATCAAGCTCAACGATGGAAGGAAACATGGATTAATGCATGAATGGCTAATTATGCAACTAATATGAGCCTAAGTCTAACAATAATATGAGTAAAAAGGGTAAGAAAAATAGTACTTTTGAACACTTATCACACCCCTAAACTCGAACTATTGCTTGTCCTCAAGCAATGCAAACTAATAACTACCTGTCAAGACTTCAATTTTCACAAACTTAGCTTTAAACTTGATTTTAATTCTCTGAACCGGGGCACAAAGTATGATTGGGTTTTCATTTTTCGGAAAACTTAGGAGTTACTCGGAATCAAACTATAATGCTTGTGAGTCTGTGCGGAGTTGTGTGCAAGTTGATTTTTCGGATTCTATGCAAACAATAGGTTTTCAAATTACTTTATTGGGTTCTTTTTAACATGTTTTAACTAGAGCCAATTTTGGGCACCTCTAGTGTTTTGTTTTTAGTTTTCTTAAGTTAATTTATTCGACTATAGCCGGTTTCGGGCACCTCTAGCGATCAATTTTTTTAACACATACTAGAGTCAGTTTCAGGCACCTCTAGTGATTTATTTTTTTTAGCACATGCTAGAGCCAATTTCGGGCACCTCTAGCATTCATCCAATTTTTATTCTAATCCCCCAATTTGTTAATTATCAACCTAAGTTCACTAGAATTCCTTAAATCAATCAAACCACCACAGTGTTTCATCAACTTTAGCATCATAGTAAAATTCTAAGTTTTTCCATAGTTATCCTAGAATAAAAATTCTATCAATTAAGTGCATTGGCAAAGTCATCATCAGATATTCATCAAATCTACGCAATTCTTGTTCCAACTAAAGGCATGGCAAGCAATTTATGTATCCCAAATGTAATACTTAAGATGAATGTAACTAAACATGGTAACTACTAATAACAATCCCCCCAAACTCGACTGAGGCATTGTCCTCAATGCATGCATTAAAGAAAAATAAAAATAACAAAAAATAAAATGCATACGAGGACTTACTCCGAGAGTTCGTCATCGTAGATGATTAGTTTCCTTTTGGTCGGTGTCTTGATTCTCTTGCTTGAATGCGATGGTTGTTTTCTTGTTGCCGGTGGTGGAATCGATCCTCATACGGGGTTGTCCTCATCGTCATCTTCATCAGTGTCATTGGCTTTTCGCTTGGAGGATTCAATTGGTGCGGTCTTTGCTGGTGCAATGGAGGATTCGTCCGAATCTGAAAAATCAGAAAATGATTCCGTAGGAGTTGATTCGGGAATAGGTGCTTTACCTTTGGCTTTTGCAGTGGTTTTCGGGATGTCTTTAGCTTTGGTTGCCGTGGCATCTTCAGGGTTGGTTGCCATAACGTCAGCTTGTACAGGCATGATGTAGGTTGCCGCGGCATCATCTGTTGTGGTTTCCGTGGTGACTACTTCATTGGTTGCCGGGGCAAGGATCTCGACAGGAAAGATTGGGAATGACACGCGATTGTCCGGGTACTTTTCTAGGATGACTTGGGTGATGGCATTGTTGTGCTCCTTCATGTATCGCATGAACATTAGTTGCCGGTCTTCAATTTGCCTTAGATGGCTTGCCAATGGTTGCAAGAGTGCTTCAAAGTATCCCGGGGTTGATGGCTGAGTTGCCCGGGCGTTAGGTGCTTGGGCATTAGGGATTGTCGGGGCGGCAGGAGTTGCCGCGGCAATTGGAGGCCTTGAAGATTTTCCCGGTGTCTCTCCCATTAGCTTTCGGATTTGTGCTTGATTCCAGCAGGAATTTGGTATGGTCTTTTCATCTGTGGACTCACTTAGGACATGCATCTCCTTGCAAAGATTAGAAATTAAGCAAGGGAAGAAAAGATAACCCTTATCTTTTGAGCTACATACAAAAATCTCATCACAAATAATTTTTCCAATGTTAATGATGCGATTATGCAAAATAGAATGTATGAGCAAAAGACGTGGTAAATCAACGGTAGTATTGTGTGTGGTGGGCATTAAAGAAGTTTTAACAAACTTAT
Source organism: Hibiscus mutabilis (assembly GCA_019671005.1). Taxonomy (NCBI): domain Eukaryota; kingdom Viridiplantae; phylum Streptophyta; class Magnoliopsida; order Malvales; family Malvaceae; genus Hibiscus; species Hibiscus mutabilis. Next base: position 29,463 of record JAGYYJ010002703.1, on the reverse strand, counting down.
TCTATAGTTTTGCCTCGGGTTTAAGCCGAAGGTGATTTACCGTGCCCTTGTATTAACCGTCGTTCCAATGAGTTCCCGGTTGAGTGAGTTCTTGAAGCACCTTGTCGAGTTGCTTGGGCGTGATTTGATCAACGAAGGCTTGATGCTCGTCCTTCTCAACGTAACGCCCGTAAAAGGTGTTGACGTTTTCGGGGCTTATGAGTATGGCCTGGTCACGAACAAAAACGTAAGGATTATCTGGGTTAGGTGAGTGAGCATAGAATTCTCTTACCCATGAGATGTTGCCCGGTTCCGGTTGATGGCAAAAGCTTTGCCACTTTTGATGTGCAATCCTCTCGAAGATGAATGGTTCAAGGCTGAAATCTTGATGAGAGTTGGAGTATTCAAAGCCTTGTTCTTCATGAATTTTTGGCTTTCAAACTTGGAGTGAAATCTTTCTTAAACCACCGGTGTAGCAAACTTCTTGTATCTTGGTTCTTTGGAGGAACTTGGATGAACTAAAAATTTAATTTTGGATGTCATTGATGATCTTGGTTGTGAGTTTTGTAAAAACAAAGAAAATAAAAGAAACTAAAGAGTTGCAAGATAAAAAGTAGGAATAGGTTATGGGTGATGGGTTTTTATAGAAAAGATAGGTGGTGGATATGGTGGGTGGGATTAGAGAAAAACGAAAAAAAGGTTTTGGTTTAGGGAGAGGGTGACGGCAAGGGGGTTTGATTAGGGTAAATTGGAGGCTTTATATAAGCCTTAGATTCAGCCCATTAGTTTCCTTGTTGTAGATGTTTTCCTTCTTGGATTTTAAATTCCTCTTTATCTTGAACTTTTTTTCCTACAATTCAAAGACAAATCAAATAAGGATTAAAATTAAAGTTAAACTAATAAAAGAAGATAAATAAAGATGTGTAATGAGATTCTTAAACTTAAAAAGATAAATAAATAAAAAATCTATCCTAAAGAATAATAATAATCAGAAATAAAAAAATAAAAAAATAAAAAAATTTAGTTCGAAAAATAAAATAAAAATAAAAATTAATCGAAAATAAAAAAAATAAAATAAAATATTAAAGGGAGAGCATGCTCATGCATCTCCTAAGTTGACCACTTCCTTGTTATGTTCCACATGGGCATCATTGTAGTGTTTCAATCTTTGTCCATTAACTTTGAATTCATGTCTGTTAGTGATGGACTTGATTATCACGACACCATGGGAGAATGGTTTGACAACTTCAAATGGTCCCGACCATCTTGATTTCAGCTTTCTCGGGAAAAGTTTTAGCCGAGAATTGAATAAGAGAACTAGTTGCCCTGGCATGAATTGTCGCGACAATAGTTTCTTGTCATGCCATTGCTTTGTTTTCTCCTTGTAGATTCATGCATTGTTATAGGCGAGTGCGCGTAATTCTTCTATCTCATTGAGGTCCAACAAACGCTTTTGTCCGGCACTTTCCCAATCCATATTCACGGTCTTGATTGCCCAGTATACCTTGTGTTCGATTTCCACCGGTAGATGGCATGTTTTGCCATAGACAAGTCGGAAGGGGAACATACGTAAGGGTGTTTTGAATGCAGTGCGATATGCCCAAAGTGCGTCATCTAGTCTTAATGACCAATCCTTCCTAGAGGGATTTACAACTTTCTCGAGTATACCCTTCAATTCCTGGTTGGAAATTTCTGCTTGCCCGTTGGTTTGTGGGTGATATGCCGTGACGATCTTGTGTGATATGCCGAAGCGTTGCAACATCTTGGCAATTAGTCTGTTGTCAAAATGCTTGCCTTCGTCACTGATAATTGCTCTCGGCATCCCAAACTGTGTAAAAAATTTTTCTACAAGAATCGTTGCACGGTCTTGGAATCGTTGTTGGGAACTGCAGCTGCCTCCACCCATTTAGACACGTAGTCGACGACAAGTAGAATGTAGAGGTTGCCGAATAAAGATGGGAAAGGTCCCATAAAATCGATCCCCCATACATCGAACAATTCCACCTCAATGATGTTCTTGAGCGGCATCTCATGTCGTCTAGAGATATTGCCCGTCCTCTAGCAACGATCACATTGCTTGTAAAAGTCTTGGGCATCTTTGTACAATGTTGGCCAAAACAAATCGGATTGCAAAACTTTGGCCGCGGTACGAGTCCCTCCAAAATGTCCTCCATATGGTGAAGAATGGCATTGCCGGAGTACATTCTGTTGCTCTTCTTCAGGGGCATCGGCGTATAACCTGATCTGCACATTGTTTAAACAAAAGAGGCTCGTCCCAAAAGTAATGCTTAGCATCATGGCGGAACCGCTTCTTCCCTTGGTGAGTAATGCCTTAAGGTAAAATACCACACACAAGAAAATTAACTAAATCCGCGTACCAGGGTATTGCCGAGGCATGTGCTGCCTTGGTGACTGCTCCCAAAATTGTCGAGGCGTGCGCGTCAAAGGCTGCTGCGGCATCGAGAGTTACCGAGGCGTGTGCATCCATGGTTTCCGAGGCGTGCGCATCCATGGTTGCCGAGGCAACTAAAATTTGTTCATCCGGGAATGCATCGCATATCTCTAGATCCGCGTCCTCCTCCCTGTTGCGTTCTAAACGTGATAAGTGATCGGCCACTTGATTTTCTGTTCCTTTCCTGTCCTTAATTTCAATATCAAATTCTTGTAAAATTAATATCCAACGAATCAAACGAGGTTTGGCATCCTTTTTAGCAAATAGATATTTGATTGCCGAATGGTCCGTATGAACAATTACCTTTGTACCAATCAAATAGGATCGAAACTTGTCAAATGCGAAAACTACAGCTAGTAACTCTCTCTCTGTTGTTGTGTAATTCATTTGAGCACTATTAAGAGTTTTACTAGCGTACTATATCACATGAAAGGTCTTACCTGTGCGTTGGCCTAGGACTGCTCCTACCGCGAAATCACTTGCATCACACATGAGCTCAAAAGGTAGCGTCCAATCTGGTGGAACAACAATGGGTGCTGAGGCAAGCTTTTTCTTTAGGGTTTCGAATGCTTGGGTGCAAGAATCATCAAAATCGAAGACTTTATCCTATTCAAGCAAGTTGCACAAGGGTTTAGTGATTTTAGAAAAATTATGAATGAACCTCCTGTAAAAACTTGCATGTCCAAGAAAACTTCGAATTCCTTTAACCGAACTTGGTGGGGGTAATCTCTCGATCACGTCCACCTTGGCTTTGTCTACTTCAATTCCCTTGGATGAAATCTTGTGGACGAGCACTATTCCTTCATCTACCATAAAATGGTATTTCTCCCAATTGAGGACTAAATCAGTTTCTTCACATCTTGCCAACACCCTCTCTAAATTGTCGAGACAGCTGTCGAAGTCATTACCAAAAATAGAAAAATATCCATGAAGATCTCAAGGAAATCTTCGACCATGTCTGAAAAGAGTGCCATCATGTATCTTTGGAAGGTTGCCGGGGCGTTACACAATCTGAACGGCATCCTTCGGAAGGCATAAGTACCATATGGGCATGTGAAGGTTGTCTTTTCTTGATCTTCTGGTGCTATGGCAATTTGATTGTAACATGAATAACCATCAAGAAAATAATAAAAGGGTTTACCTGCAAGACGGTCAAGCATTTGATCAATAAAGGGTAATGGGAAGTGATCTTTCCTAGTGGCTTTGTTTAGCTTTCGATAATCCATACAAACCCTCCAACCGGTCACAGTCCTAGTTGGAATGAGTTCATTGTTTTCATTACTTACACCATTATACCTCATTTTTTCGGTACGCATTGTACCGAACTTGCCCATGTACTGTCAGAGATAGGGTATATAATGCCGGCATCAAGCCACTTGATGATTTCTTTCATTACAACCCCTTTCATGGCATGATTCAGTCTCCTCTGGGCATCAATTGAAGGTTTGTGATCATCTTCCAACAAAATCTTGTGCATGCACACTGCCGGGCTAATTCCCTTTAAGTCGGCAATTATCCACCCTATTACCTTTTTGTGTAGTTTCAACATCTTGATCAGCTTCTTTTCCTGCTCAGGCTGTAACTTAGAAGAAATAATTATAGGTAATGTATTATCGGTTCCTAAGTATGCATATTTTAGTTGCTCTGGCAATTGTTTCAACTCAAGAATCGGTGGTTGTTCAATAGAGGGTTTTTCGAGTTTACCTTCCTTACCTGAGTAATCCAGTGGTTCAAAGTATGTACCTGGTCAATTGACTAGCCAATTTGCCTCTTCTTGTTGTTTCGCATTGACCGGTTCTTCATACTCTTTAGGTCCCTCTTGATCGGCAATTTAGTTGCCGAGGCAACTAAATTCCTCGTCGAAGTTAAACTCTACCATGGCATGAAGAAGTTGGCATTCTTCTGGATCATCGGCATGCCTTAGTGTTTGGAACACATTTAGTTTAACTTGCTGATCATTCACCCTCATTGTGAGTTCTCCCTTTTCAACATCGATCAAGGTTCTCCCTGTTGCTAGGAATGGTCTCCCGAGAATGATGGGTGCATGCTCATCTGCTTCACATTCCAAAACAATAAAGTTAGCGGGAAAAATAAATTTATCAACTTTTACCAGTATGTCATCGATTTTTCCCTCTGGATGCACATAGGATCTGTCATCTAGCTGTAGCATAACTGTTGTAGGTTTTGCCTTCCCGATTCCTAGTTTCTGGAAAACCGATTTAGGCATCAAGTTTATGCTAGCCCCAAGGTCGCATAATGCTTTCCCGACATAGTGGTTTCCAATGGAACATGGTATTGTGAAACTTTCAGGATCCTTCAACTTGGGTGGCATACGATTGTTCAACATTGCCATGCATCCCTCTGTTGCGGCAACTGTTTCAAACTCTCCTAGCCTTGTTCTCTTGGACACAATGTCTTTAAGAAACTTGGCATAGTTTGGCATTTGCTCAATTGCTTCCACCAATGGAAAGTTGATGTGGACTTGCTTTAGGATATCAAGAAACTTATTGAATTGGTATTCTTGCTTTTGTCGCTTCAACCTTTGTGGGAATGGTGGTGGAAGTCGGATATCTTTGATCCTTTCATTGGTTTGGAACCTGATTGACGACATTGCCGGGACAACTGGAGTTGCCGAGGAATTATCAATTGGGGTTGCCGAGACATGCTTATCACAAGTTTTCGAAGCATCCTTATCGTCGGTTGCCGAGGCATGTTTATTACCGGTTGCCGAGGCAATTCCTGGTTCAACATCTGAGGCTTTGCCGCTAGGTTCGTCTTGATCTTTTTGTGGAGTTTTGTTTGATGAGCGAGTTTGAGCCTCTCTAAGTTGTTGGCCACTTCTAGTGGTGATTGCCTTACATTGCTCATGGCCAGTTCCTCTTGCGACTTCAGTATCACTAGGTAAACCTCCTTGCGGTCTAGTATTCAGATTTTGAGCAAACTGCCCGACTTGATTTTCCAATGATTTGATTGCCGCCTCTTGGTTTTGCAATCTCATCTCGGTCCTGTTAATAAAAGCATCAGTTCTTTTTATGAAGTTACTATTCTCAGCCATATAAGATTTAGTTTTCATCATAAAAACATTTAGAGAATTTTCCAAAGAACTAAATGTTGTCGGTTGTTGCTGCGGTAACTGTTGATGTGGCATATTTTACTGGAATCCTGATGCTTGTGCATTCTGATTGTTATGGTTTAGAGCATTGTTGGGATTACTCCATGAAAAATTCGGGTGCTTCTTCCTAGCTGGATTGTATGTATTGGACATCACATTGTTGTTCCGATTGTAATTCCCCACATAGAAGCTGGATTCTGGATTCTGCATACATTCAGAAGAATCATGGTTATCACCACATAACTCACAAAAAGAATCCATTACCTTGACCTCATGTGTGTTGTTTGGTTTTTGCATGTTCTGGACCATCTTGGTTAAAGTGGCCAATTGTTCCGAAATTGAATCTGATGATCCTAGTTCATGTATTGTGCTCCTCCTCTTCTAGTATAGGGGAATTGATAATCATTCTTGGCTAGCCTGTTTAGAATTTGCATTGCTTCCTCCGACGACTTATCTAGGAGTATGCCGTTTGCTGAGGCATCTAGCATCATCCTTGTTGGTGTATTCATCTGCCTACCGAAAAGAAGTAATGTCGTTACGAAGCTTATCAGTTAAATTTGTAGGATTAAACCGAGCAAGGAAATCACGACAAAGATCGGTCCAAGATGCTATTGATCCGGCAGGAATGCTATTCAATCATGATTTCGCCCTATCCCTCAGTGAATAGGGGAATAATCTTAATCGTAAGACATCGGGGGTGACTCCGTGTATTTTGAACGAGTTGCAAATCTCGAGGAAAGATTTCAGATGTTGTCGTGCATCTTCAGTTGCTGAGCCGCCAAATTGACCAATTGTGTTGATCATATTAAACATCACCGGTTTTAACCCAAAGTGGTCGGCTTCAATTTCAGGTGCGACAACTCTTGGATTATGTCCATCAAGATCTTCTTCAAGATAGTCTCGAATAGTTCTGTTTCGCGCAAGAATCACTCCTCCTCCTGCTAGAACATCTTGTTTCATATTGCCGTCTTGATTAGCCATTGCTACTCTTATCCTTCGTCTAAGTCTTTGTAAGGTTCGTTCGATTTCTGGATCAAAGGGATATTCTGGTGTAATTGGTCTCGCCCTGGTCATATACCAATGCAAAACCAAAGTTTGTTAGCCCTTTGAATCTTAAACAAGAAAAGTAAAAAAGAAAGTGCAAGAAAATAAAAACAAAGTCGCTAATGCCAATCCCCGGCAACGGCGCCAAAAACTTGTTGCGCGTATTAAGTGCTACGCAATTGTGCAAGTATACACGTTGCAAGTTATAGTATAAAAGATATCGTCTCCACAGGGATTGGTGCCACTTCAAGAATCTAGTCTCTTGCACTGTAAAAAGTAAAAACACAAATAAAGGATTATAGGAGTTTCAACTAATAACTAATCTAGAAGGCAATAAAGTAAAAGAATAAATAAGATCAAATGAGAGAGATAGGCCAGGTTATCGTGAGTTGATGTGTGATAGCCGATTGGATCGTCTTGGTAAAAGAGTGCACGGGCAACTCAGTTGCCGTGGCAACCTGCACAACGGGGTTGCCTTGGCAACTAATCGATGGTTGCCTGGGCGACTAGTTGGGCAACTACTTGGGCGTCTGGGCAGCAACCTTCAAGGTTCGGCAGAGCGTTCTTCAATGGTTTCTTCTTATCCCTAAGTCGAAACTCTAGCTACTTGTGCATGCCTTGATAATACATCCCTGCGTGAATCAAGGGTGAACAACAACCAATCTTGCGCTCCTCTTAGCCGTTGAAATCCTTAACTTATTCCTAATCCAGATTAATCCTCACCATCAATGGATTGAATAAAGATCATATTCATTCGTTTCTTGAATCTAACTCTCCTGATATTATATAAATAAATGAAGTTACGAGATCCTCTCCCAATTCACTCGCAAACAAGAATAAGAACCAAGAATGAATAAACCTTGAATAGAAAATGCAAACTCTTATTACCTAAACAAAATCCAATAGTTTCTCACAACCACAAAACACAATAACCATAGACAAATAGATTTAGTTCATGGCTAGGTTCCAAAGAAACACAAGATAAATAATCCCTAGCATGAACCCAATCGAACAAGAAAGAAAAAGATGAAGAACGAGGCTTGTCGAAATCCTCCTTGCCCTAGATGTTTGTCGAAAATTCTCTCCTCTTGCTCTCCTTGGAGTTGTCAAAATTCCCCTCTCTTGCTCTCATTGGATTGTCGAAATTCCCCTCTAATTTATAGGGCTAGGTCAAAGTCCTTCTTTGAGGAGGAAGTTAAGTTGGAATTAAATTATCTTTAAATAATATAATTCTTTATTATAATTATATTCCTACTAGAACTTCTCCTATCTTCTTGGAATTTAATTCTTCTTTAATATCTTCATGAAAATCAAATTCCTTTGGGATTGGGCTTTGCTCCACGTCATCTTGGGCTTGTCTAGTCATCAATTTCGACTACCATATCACCTTTGTTCTTTGTCGACAATTGCCCTAGCAACTGGCTCGGCGTCTCCTTCATGCATTGCCCTGGCAACTAGCTCGACATCTCCTTCATATATTGCCCTGGCAACTAGCTCTAGCCTTGCTTTGGCAAGTGATCCTGCACATACACACAAAACACACCAAAGCAGCATCTTTCCCACAAAAACTACCAAGTTAAGTAATCAAGCTCAACGATGGAAGGAAACATGGATTAATGCATGAATGGCTAATTATGAAACTAATATGAGCCTAAGTCTAACAATAATATGAGTAAAAAGGGTAAGAAAAATAATACTTTTGAACACTTATCAATTGCCACGACAATTGGCTTAAGCATCAATTGCCACGACAACAATGGCTACATCCAACTATGATAGAAGTCAACAAGAATGAGGTAATTGAATGGTTGGGAATGGATATAATTTTTCCTAATAATATATTCATGCCTCCAGGAACAGTAGCAAGGTGGAAGATGTGCATGGACTACAAGGGAACACGAAAGAAAGACACCTCCACCATGGTAACACAAAGGGGAATAGCTGGGACCACATTGGCACAATTCTTTTGGGGCAATATTGTTACTCGATGGAGGGTGCGGATGGACTATAAGAAGTATTGAAAACGACCATCCTCAAGTTTTCTCAGATATTCAGTAACATTAGAAGATTCATGATGGCACTCATTGGGAGAAGTGCAATTTTATGGTAGATGAAAGAATAGTGCTCGGCCACAAGATTTCATCCAAGGGAATTGAAGTAGAAAAAGCCAAGGTGGACGTGATCGAGAGATTACCCCCACCAAGTTCGATTAAAGGAATTCGAAGCTTTCTTGGACATGTAGGTTTTTACAGGAGGTTCATTCATAATTTTTCTAAAATTACTAAACCCTTGTACAATTTGCTTGAACATGATAAAGTCTTCAATTTTGATGATTCTTGCGCCCAAGCATTCGAAACCCTAAAGGAAAAGCTTGCCTCGGCACCCATTGTCGTTCCACCAGATTGGACGCTACCTTTGAGCTCATGTGTGATGCAAGTGATTTCGCGGTAGGAGTAGTCCTAGGCCAACGCACAGGTAAGACCTTTCATGTGATATACTACGCTAGTAAAACTCTTAATAGTGCTCAAGTGAATTACACAACAACGAAGAAAGAGTTACTAGCTGTAGCTTTCGCATTTGACAAGTTTTGATCCTATTTGATTGGTACAAAGGTAATTGTTCATATGGACCATTCGGCAATTAAGTATCTATTTGCTAAAAAGGATGCCAAACCTCGTTTGATTCGTTGGATATTGCTTTTACAAGAATTTGATATTGAAATTAAGGACAAGAAAAGAACATAAAATCAAGTGGCCGATCACTTATCATGTTTAGAACGCAATAGGGAGGAGGATGCGGATTTAGAGATATGCGATGCATTCCCGGATGAGCAACTTTTAGTTGCCTCGGCAACCATGGATGCGTACGCATCAACAACCCTTGACGCCTCGACAAACATGGATACGCATGCCTTGGCAACCCTCGACGCCACAGCAGTTCTTGACGCGCACTCCTCGGCAACTTCAGACGCGCACGCCTCAAAAACCCTCGATGCCGCAGCAACCCTTGACGCCTCGACAACCATGGATGTGCATGCCTCGACAACCCTCAATGCCCTAGCAGCTCTTGACGCACACGCCTCGACAAACCTCGATGCTGAAACAACCCTTGATGCCTCGGCAACCAAGGATGCACATGCCTCGGCAACCCTCAACGCCGCAGCAGCTCTTGACGTGCATGCCTCGGCAACTCCAGACACCCACGCCTCAGTAACCACTGATACGCATGCCTCGGCAACCATAGACGCGTATGCCTCGGCAACTCTAGACGCACACGAATCGGCAATCTTAGGAGCATTCACCATGGTAGCACATACCTCGACAATACCCTGTTACGCGAATTTAATTAATTTCCTTGTTTGTGGTATTTTACCCTATGGCCTTACTCACCAAGGGAAGAAGCGGTTCTGCCATTATGCTAAGCATTAGTTTTGGGACAAGCCTCTTTCGTTTAAACAATATGCAGATAAGGTCATACGCCGATGTATCCCTAAAGAAGAGCAGCAGATGTGCTCTGGCACTGCCATTCTTCACCCTATGGAGGATATTTTGGAGAAACTCGTACCGCGGCCAAAGTTTTTGCAATCTGGTTAAGCATTTGTTGGACCTCAACGAGATAGAAGAATTTCGTGCACTCGCCTATAACAATGCACAAATCTACAAAGAGAAAACAAAGCAATGGCAGGACAAGAAACTATTGCTGCGACAATTCATGCCAGGGCAACTAGTTCTCTTATTCAAGTCTCGGCCGAAACTTTTCCCGGGAAAACTAAAATGAAGACGATCGGGACCATTCAAAGTTGACAAACTATTCTCCCATGGTGCTGTGATAATCAAGTCCATTACCCGCGAACATGAATTCAAAGTTAATGGAAAAAGATTGAAGCACTACAACGGTGCCCATGTAGAACGTAACAAAGAAGTTGACACCTTAGGGATGCATGAGCATGCTCTCCTTTCCATATTTTCTTTTTCTTTTTTTTTATTTTTATTTTTAGAAGATATTTTATTTTATTTTTCTTCATTATCTTTAGTTTCCAGGTTTTCTTTGTTTTCTAATCTTTTCCACAACAAGACTCACAACCAACATGCTAAGGAAATTCACTGCCGACTACTTGCCACGACAACCACAACAGAGGACGCCCCTGCAACTACATCAGCAGTAGCCACGGCACAGAAACTGGCGATGCCCAGGAAACAACAATGGCTTTGGTAACTACTGATGCCCATGCAAGTGAACCTGCCTCGGCAAATATGGATCAAATCAAAGCAATGCTATTCACGCGGTACCAGCCACTAGCATTGAAACACTGACCGGAAAATGAATCAAGCAAATGGCACGAAGGAAACTTATCACTCGAGGTGACGACCTCTCCGACTAACTCATTTTATTTAGTTTCTTTTAAATTTTGTTTCACTTTTACATGCATTGAGGATAATGATTCTCTCGAGTTTGGGGGGTGTTGGTTTCTAGTTAGTTTTATGTTTAGTTGCATTCATTAAAAAATAAAATGAGATGCTTCTTTGGTATGTTTTTGTGTGTGTGCAGGATCACTTGCCTAAACAAGGCTAGAACCAGTTGCCAGGGTAGTGCATGAAGGAGATGCCGACGTAGTTGCCAGGGCAATGCATGAAGGAGATGCCGAGCTAGTTGCCAAGGCAATTTTCGATAAGGGATAAGGTGATATGGTAGTCAAAATTGATGACTAGATAAGCCCAAGATGACGTGGAGCAAAGTTAAATCCTAAAGGAGTTTGATTTCCATGAAGAGGTTAAAGAGAAATTAAATCCCAAGAAGATAGAAGAAGTTCTAGAAGGAATTTAAATATAATAAAGAATTATATTCTTTAAAGATATTTAATTCCAACTTAACTTCCTCCTCAAGAAGGATTTTGACCTAGCCATCTCTTATTTAAAGGACCAAGCCGTCAAAGAGAGTTGAGCAAGAAGAGAGAAATTTTGACAAACTCCAAAGGGCAAGAAGGAAGAGATTTCGACAAGAGAGCAAGGGGGAGAGAGTTCGATTTCTTCTTCTTCTTCTTTGCTTCCATTAGATTCATGGTTTGGGGGTTATTCTTTGTATATCTTTTGAACCCAACCATGAACTAACTTGATTGGTTGGGGTTATTGTGTTTTGTTGTTATGAAAAACAATTGGATTTTGTTTAGGTAATAAGAGTTTGCACTTTCAATTCAAGGTTTACTCATTCTTGGTTCTTATTCTTGTTTGCGAGTGAATTGGGAGAGGATCTCGTAACTTCATCTATTTATCTAATATCGGGAGAGTTATATTCAAGAAACGAATGAGTATGGTCTTTATTCAATCTATTGATGGTGAAGATTAATCTGGCTTAGGAATATGCTAATGATTTCAACGGCTAAGAGGAGTGCAAGATTGTTTGTTGTTCACCCTTGATTCACGCAGGGATGTATTATCAAGGCATGCACAAATAGCTAGAGTTTCAACTTAGGGATAAGAAGAAACCATTGAAGAACGCTCCGCTGAACCTTGAAGTTGCTGCCCAGCCGCCCAAGTAGTTGCCCAGCTAGTCGCCCAGGCAACCATCGATTAGTTGCCAAGGCAACCCCGCTGTGCAAGTTACCACGACAACTGAGTTGCCCTTGCACTCTTTTACCAAGACGATCCAATCGGCCATCACACCTCAACTCACGATAACCTGGCATATTCCCTCTCTTATTTGATTTCATCTAGTATTTTAGTTTATTGCTCTTAATTTACTCATTAGTTATAATTCTTACAATCACCTACTTGTATATTTTTAGGTGAAGCTCTTGGTTTGAAAACAAGGTTTTCAGCTTCTTCTGATATCCCTCCCTCTGGATTTGTTCCGCGAGGAGCTTGCCTTCAAATTCGGTCACTTTGCCCCACCTAAAAGAATACGGGGCTAAGGATTACCCAATGCACTCGCCAAGACTGGAATGCCTATATTTTCGACTCTTTGCCTCCTTCAACTAGTATACTTGAGCATAACACTAGCAAATAGGGCCACTTTCATTCGGTATGTTCGTTTCTACCCACTAGCCAACTCCATGGCTCACTTTGTAGAATTGTCTTTCGTGTAGGAGAACTCCTCTTCTCGCAGCCCTTGAGTAACATGAATGAATTGTCGAGACCCATACTGGCATTCTACGAAGTAAAGAGAAGAACCCATTCTATCTTTCTGTACTTGTATAGATTCGACACTTGCACGTTAATGGGGCTCTTTAGGTGACGTCATTGGCGGAAAGGTTTTAGAAGAAGGTCATCTACTGTTCTTGCTTTATGTTTTGTTGCCATCGCTTTCTGGTAGCTTTTTTAATCAGGAACAAATCTCTAGATGTCGGGTTCTTGCTTATCTACTCATCATCCCAGAAATAACTCTGTAACTAAAGTAAATGAGCTGTGAGCATCCCGTGAGGCTACTTCTTCCTCGAGTTCAGCAAAAAATTTAGGGACCTAATGGTTTCCGCCAAAATTGCTGGGACAAGATTTACGTTCTTCTAAGCTAGCAAGTCTACTAAGGTTATCTCTATATGCCCTGAGACTTTAGGGAAGATGACTAAGGCATAGATAGCCAAGGCGAGCAAATCAAGGATTCTTTCGTGCATTACGTCTTTCATAATCTGGGCGTAGATAAATTCCTACGTGAAGCAAGGGCCTTTATTATTCTCATCAACATGGGCATCTATTTCAACATTTAGACTGACAAGCTTGGTAAATTTCTTCGATAACCCGATTTTTTCTCCTTCTAGTATATTTTATTAGGTTTCTCTAGCTCCAGGCGCAGCAAGACCATGCACTCTTCAATGGTGGGGCTCATGTCTTCTCAATTAAAAATGAAGCAACGATAAGTCAGGTCCCAAAATTTGGCTGCTGCTAGCATCATGGGCTCATCTATCTCTACCCCAAGCAGAAGGACTATATCTCCATACCTTTTGGTGAATACGACTCGATCTTAGGCTTACAGGCTTTCCCATACGGTGATCAATCCAGACAAACGATTATGAGGCAATCCCATGTGTACTTGTTTTGGCATATCTACAGTGGTCTCTTTTTGCACGTTATCTCTGTATCGGTGCTAAAACTCTGTGGGCTCACTCCGGACATCAGTATTCGGGTGAAGGACTCCGTAGCTGGATAATGTAACATGAATACTCATGATCTTTGACTAAATAGCGTCTCGGAATACCAACTGGATGCAATGTGATGTATGCTCTCAAAATTTAAAAAAAGAGGGTTAGTATGTATAAATAATGAAATAAAACACAAGGGTAAGATACATAAAGTAAAACAATAAATAACAATAGTAAAGGAAATAAAACCTATGGCCTCACATGGCTTAATAGGGAAGGTTTACTAAAACATACATTTATGAGGGTTTGGATCTAGAAAAGGTTATCGAACCATCTCTATCCCCTACTCCAAGGTGGATAATATGTCTGATTCTTGCCCATCACAGGCATGCGAATCGAACACGGCTCTAGGGGATGCATTTCCGTTATGCTCGTGCGGAGGGTTACTCACGAAAGTATAAGTACTCTAGACCCCGAAAAACTTTCACTAGCCCATACGGAGGGTTAATCACGAAGGCATAGCTATTTTCTTCCACTTAAGTTTGATAAAGCCCGGGTAGAAGGCTTATGTTATGATGCAAACAGTTTATAGCACCAAGAAAATGCACACACAAAAATGCAATGGATTAGTAAAGAATATAATTCGTGACTAAGTAAAAGTTGTGCCCTCTTAGATTGTCACCAAGCTGTAACAATGGAGTCGCCACTGGTCCCTTTTATTATATTAGGCGGATCGGAAACCTAAAAACTAACTAGATATAGGGTTCGGGGGCACGGTTATGTGTAGGAAAGGATTGACACCCCCATCACGCTCGGAGACCGACACTTACTTGATCACTAATATTTTCCTTATAACCTGGATGCGTGCATGCAAAGGTTAATACAAAAATCCACAAAGTTCTAGAATTGGCTCGAACTTGCTCAAGGCTGAGAAAATCTGAATCAATTTAGATGCAAAGGGATTAAGGTATTAAACCTTAAAATTCGATAATGCACTTTCGCATAGGAGTCTTGATCGTTCCCACAACAGCTAGGGGAAGACTGGATTAACCCTAATTGAAAATACACCTCACTTTCATGATGCAAAGAAAGATCCCTTTTAAATGATGTCTTATGTTCTTTTTGACTTTTATGGGTGGTTTAATTTTCAAAGTTAATTATTATATTTTTCTAAAAGCATGAGTTAAAAAAACTAATCCTAAAAGGTTTTATTTAATTATTTACATTTAAAAAATATATATTTACTTTTCTAAAAAATTACCTAAAAGAGTTTTATTTACAATTAAGGAGAAAGAATCATTTACCTTTTTTTAAAAATGAATTACCAAGTTAGTTTTTATTTATTACTATTTACAATTAATAGATTATTTACCTTTTCAAGAAAGTTTACCTAAGGATGTTATTTAATTATCTACAATTAAGGTGAGGTGGAAAATATTTAAGATATCTATTATTGAAAATTACATTATTTTAGGAATCTAAGCCTAGGTGTTAAATTTTATTATTGGTAAATTATTCACAAAAGAAATATAAGCTATTGATTAGAGAAACTAAGCTAAAGAGTATTTATTTTAAGTTATTTGATAAGTTTTCATTAAATAAAACACATATTATTAATAAAACCTGTTTACCCTGATTTATTAAGTTAAAGTGCATAAAGATGAATAAATTAAGGAACACAATAAATATAAACGAATTAAACAATGAATTAAAATGCACGAAATAAGAATTTAAGAACCAAATTAAAAATAAAAAAGATTAGAGTAAAGAGATTGCAAATAGTTGGACCAAAGCGTGATCTTGTTAACATGGGGTATGAGTCGAACTGCAAACCATACGGCATCACTGCTACTGTTGGATGCCGACAGCGGGCCGCCACTGTTGCCCCTCCTCCTCCGGTGGTGCCGCCTTCGTCCCTCGGCGATGATGGATCATTCACGAGCTTCAATTAACGATAACCCGTACCCTTTCTCCTTCTTATTCGAAACCAAGTAACAAAGGGAAAAAAATAAAGAAAAATATAGAGAAGCAGTGTTTGGGTAAAATACGTCCAAAAATCACTATAACTTGTATTGCTTTTAAACTCAATGTGTTACAGAGGATGAATGTTGCGTGGTTGTGGATGTGAATGAACTACAATGGGTGAAGCTTATTTGTAGGCTTCGAGAAACCCTAAAAACCTAAAAAAAAATCCTAAAACCCTAAAAGCATATTCCATTCTTATGCTCAACATTCTTGGAAATGGAATAATGTCATTACTTAGGCATCAAACTCTTTCCTTACATTCAATATGATCCTAAATGAGTTAAAACAAATAGGGAAATGTCTAAGCTTGAATTTAATTACAAATATTCAATAAAATAATTGAAAATTCGTAATAAAATCAAATTCCCGTATTGAACCCGTATACAGTTTTCTGCACACGTTGTCTTCAGCAAAATGAGCATATCTTGATCTCTCGAGCATATCTTCAGTTAAAACTGATGCGTTTCAAGATGCGTTGGAAAGGTGACTAAAAGATGGTCAATACTTAAGAAGACACCCTAACCCGAAAACGCTTGGATCCTATCAAAAATTTGCCATAAGTTCGCAGTCAGGAATCATTGCACATAGTTTGACTTTCCATATATGTCGAGCAGGATCTCTTGTAATATTCCCATATCTGACCTGATTAGGATCTTGTGTGGTCTGCAAGAAAAAGTAAAATACATTAATAAAAGTAATATAAATGAAATAAAAATGGGCCAATTGGGCCTTTATTCGTGTACATGGACTTTTTTATTTTTTAATGGACTCTAATTTATATACAGACTCTAATATATTTACAAGCATAAAATTTAAAAGGGCCGGATAAAATTGGTAACTACATGGGGCAACGGAGAGCCACGCGTGGGATTTCCAAAGGCCGCGCGTGGGCTCATGCGGGATCTGGAAGGGTGTTTTTGCTTTAATCTGGGTTGTCCGATCGTAAGCCAGATCTGACGCTTGAGATCCTGCGGCGCAACCAATAGAACTTAATTAGAGTTTTTTGTGTTATCATATTTAGGACTTATTCCATTAAGGCCTTATTGGGCCGAATACATATGTAATATATTTTTGGGTTTTTAATAGTGTAAATGAACTTGTATATGTATAAAAAAAAACTTGGGCTTTTATTTATCTATGTATATATTTTTTATACTTTTTTAAGTGGGCTGTTAATATATGGATTTTTATTTATATAAAGTGTGCATGGGCTGATTATATATTATATATAGATGATCTTTTAAATATATGTTTTAGAATAGTAATAACATAACTAGTAACAATAGACATGTATTATATAATATGTATTACTAATACGTTATAACCGAACATAGAACCCAAAAATTGGTAGCACTTAATCATATGTGAACATAGTATAAAATGGATAAAAAAATAAACCAATAGATAGAATAATTAGACTAAACCCTTTTTGCAAAATTTAACAACGGGTTAACACCCCGGACAAAAATAGTGATTACAGCTGCCCCTCTTTGTTTATCCTTGTGGAACAAGAATAAAGCAAAGACCATAAGAACTAATTTTGTCCCACTTCCCTGTTTGAAGATTCCAAGCTACGAGTTCCTCCTATATAGAACTGTTCACCCTTTCTCTCCCTGAAATTTTGAGCTATGATTATCTACCTCTTTTGCCCCGAAGTTCTTGAGCTATGGGTGTTTGCCCCTTTCGCTCTGAAAGCCTTGAGCTACGAGTATCTGCCTCCTTTGCTCTCAAATCATGAGCTATGAGTATCTACCTTCTTCACTCTGAAATCCTGATACGCTGAGTTTGAAATCCTTCACTTGAAATCCTTGAGCTATGGGTATCTACCCCTTTCTCTCCAAGAATCCTAAGATATGAGTATCTGCCGCCTTCACTCTGAAATCCTTGGTGTAGCGAGTTTGAAATCTTTCACCTAAAATCCTTGAGATATGGGTATCTGCCCCTTTTGCTCCAAGAACCCTAGGTTATGAGTGTCTGCCTTATTCGATATGAAATCCTTGATGTGGCAAGTCTGAAATCCTCCACCTAAAATTCTTTTTAGGCTTTCAATTTGTCGTTTACTCCTCTTCTTAGGAGGTATCCGACCTATTTTTCAGATATCTGTGGAAAGATATGGAATGCTATAATGGTATAAGTTAGCATGCTCCTAACGTAGGGATGTCTAACTAAATATGATGCATGAATGACGATAATTTTTAAGTTTTCTCAGACACTTTCTCTTCTTGGCCCCTTGACTTTGACCCTCTTATGCTTTCCGCTTCTTTTCTTTGTAATGGCGGTGCCTACTCCCTCACTCGGGTTCACTCTTTATGCCCTCTTTTCTTTTGAGCTCCTGAACCTTTTGCTCTAAAGTGCCTTTTCAAGGCTTCACTTTAGAGGTTTTTCTTTTCTTTTCTTCTTTTTTTTCTTTTTCTTTTCTTTTTTCCTTTTTCTTTTTTCCTCTTTTTTTCTTCTTTTTTGGGCGTCCTTATGTTTTCGCCTCTGGTCTCTTAGATTTTGATATGAGTGACATTCGATTCATTTTCTCGGTGGATCTTGTTAATTTCGCCTCCATGTCTTCTTGCCTTAACTTCGGTGGACTCTTTCCTTATATGGGAGCAAACTTGCACTTAATATGTTAAATCATAGTAATGCCAAAAAATTCTTTTCTTTTTATCAATCTATGCCAATCTGCCTGCGGAGTGCACGTAAAATAGACAATAAAAATGAGAATAAGACTTTATTGATACTTGAAGAAATATTAAGATAATTTTGAAATTCATGGCAAACATGAGAAAATGAAAGAGATATAGATGGTGTCCGCTCCATGAATAATAAAAACCAGTCAA
The DNA here is from genome assembly GCA_019671005.1 of Hibiscus mutabilis. Taxonomy (NCBI): domain Eukaryota; kingdom Viridiplantae; phylum Streptophyta; class Magnoliopsida; order Malvales; family Malvaceae; genus Hibiscus; species Hibiscus mutabilis. The sequence goes on along the minus strand of JAGYYJ010002703.1, from coordinate 10,951 downwards.
CCTCGTTAGATCTCTCGCTGGCCACCCTTGGTCGTTACTCCCAATAATTTGAAGACCGAAGCATAGTCCCTCAACTGAAACAAAGCCTGTCATTCGGATGCCAAAATTCAAGTTTATCGGAACCGTCATTTTCAGATTTTTAATTCAAATCATCCTTTGGTTTTAAGGCGCCTATTTTTGGGCTTTCACTTTAAACCCTCATTTTTTCTTTTTTTTATTCTTTTTTTCTTTTTTCCTTTTTCTCTTTCTTTTTTCTTTTCCTTTAAAGATAATACTTCTTGACGGAGTCTGAGTTTATAGGGTTTCTTAATTATTTTCCATCCATCTCCGCTAGAATTAATGCTCCCCCGAAGAAAGGCCTTTTAAAAAACATAAGGCCCCTCCCAATTGGGTATCCACTTTCTTCAGAAGTCTCTTTGATTCAGTAAGATCCTCTTGAGCACCAGATCCCCCTCTTGAAACTCTTTTGGGTAAACTTTTTTATTATAAGCTTGCATATCCTTTTCTGATACATTTGGCTATGACTAATGGCTTTCAACCTTTTCTCTTCAACGAGGTTCAACTAATCAAATCCGGCTTGTATCCTTTCGGCTTCATCCAACTTTACCTCGTTCAAAATTCAAAGCGACGAGATTTCCACCTCGATGGGTAATACCGCCTCTGTGCCATATGTTGGAGTATGCCCAAAGACCAATCATGAGATGGTTGTAAAAGACATACTTATTTTATCTTGTTTATTAATATAAAGCCATTATTATTATTTCAGTCTTATTCTGTGTATCTATAAATAAACTGAATTATAATAAAGTCCTTAGAATAATATAGTTATTCTTGAATGTCTTTAGTCAAGAATTATTGTAGGCTTGGACAACAATAATGTATTAAGACTAATATGTAGTTGATTGATACAAAGTGTTGTGATTGACATGGAGATGTCAAAATCAATACATAAGTATGTGTTAGGGAACAACATACTGGACTGACCCACTATGAGCATGTTTCTTGGATTATTATGTGACAGTCACAACATTGCTTATGGTGATAACTACATGTATGATCCTCAGACTTGAGATCATCATTATTTCAACATTATGAGTGCCATATTTTGATACGGTCAAACGTGTGCGTAACTGACTAAACTATAAAGACTGATATTGGATATGTCATAATCCATGTAGCGAAATATGGTTGATCAAGATAGGATGTCCCTCCTACATAATAGGAGTAATATCATAGGTCACTTGATTGAGTGAGACTAGAAAATGCATGGCCATGCTTGAATAATTTGATATGGGATATCATAATTATTCGTTTATAATATTCTACTCAAGATATCAAGAAACATTAGATGGACTATACAAGTATGACTAATCCATGACTTGTGTCTAATCTAGATATGAGGACAAAAGGATGAAATACATAAAAGAAGTTAATCACGGAAAAAGGTTAAAATTGAACCACGATTTCATGTAACTTAGGTAGTAATAATGTATTGCTAGATGCCACTCATCGCTTGTAATATTAGAATTATTCTGGATATTACTGCTAACGTTACATGAACCTACAAGGGTCACACCCTATGATTGAAACAAACAAATGTCGATTAGATAGTATGTTTACAAACTTGCTGTACACGTAATTAGTGAGAAACCGAAATTGTTATAATTATGGATAATTTCGTTTATATATATATGTTAATATTGATAACAATAACTTATCAAATATTATTAAAGTATATATATACCTAAAAGAAACCTAATTAAGTAGAATCAGATTCTACATATTTAATTATATTTGATTAAATATATTATATATTTAAGAATCCGAATTTAAATAGAATTAGGTTTTTAAATGCTATATAAAGGCATAAGGTCTAGCAGCCATTTATTCCTATTTTTTGAAAAACCTCTCTAATAGTTAGAGAAGAGAAAATATTGTTCGTTTCATTCGGGTGGACTGCATAGAGGTCGGAAAGCTATTGTGATGAGTCGAATTCGATTTGGTTATTCCGAATTCCCTACGGATTTCTAGATTCCAGATTTATTAAGGTAACATTTCATTTTTCATCACCCCAAATTCGTCCCTTGTATATGGATCACTGGTGGATTATGCCGGATAATTTTTTCACTGCGCCATGAGGTGTACCAGTGTTTCCCAACAGTGGTAAGAGCCACTTGTACGATACGAATTCGGACTTAAATACTTGGATGATGTTTTAGTATGAGATGGATGTTTTACTTTTTCTGTTTTGATGAGTATGTGATGTTTATGCGAAACGTAGAAATTAAATCCAGCCGCGATTAATATGTTAATCTGTTTTAACAAGTTTTTAAGATCGATGGTTACGTGTTAATCATGTGTTTGTTGCGGTAAGCTTTTTATAATCATATGTTAATAGTTGACATGATGAACATGCGGTTAAGATAGCAGATTGTTTTTGGCATAGGAATAATGGTTCTTCTAGAGTGAAAAACCTTAGGGATTGAAAAATCCCAAAAACACGAATCCGTTGATAAAAGTTATCAAATCGTAAGGTTTTTCCACAGTAATCAAAGTGCCAAAATTAAAAATTTTGATATGAGCGGACCAGACGGCCCCGGGTCTGCCTAACTGCGTAGGTAACAAAGGTCGTAGGAACTATTTATGTAATCTTATTTAACAAGAAAAAACATGTGTATGTTTTGGATAATATGCACGGTGTTTGAAAATGCATGGTTATAGCCCAAATATCCTATTTATTTTGGTTTTATATAAATACGACATGTGTGTCGCGCCTTTCTTTCTTCTATTGTAACTCTTTTCTCATCTTATTTCTTCGTATGTAAAACGAGTTTCTAAAAATTGTAATATTTACGGAGAAAGCGTGGACCAAAGGAGCAGACTGATGGGCCGATCAAAGGTGGATTAGGTGCTTGAGAAGCAAATTCTATCTTTAGTAATTTTGGTTCTCCCATTGGCTTGGGATGGGCCAGCTTAGTTTTAAGGGCTATAACCATTGCATTTATATTTACTGTTTTACATCTATGTGATACAATGTATTTTTTTAGCGTGATGGTAACTGATTAGATCATAATAGAATGGTGAGATTAATATAACTAAAAAACTCTCCATATTTAATTAAAATTATTCATCCAATATTAGCCCTCGTTAAAACCTCGATCGGTACTATGTAGGTTTTGCCAAAGCAAAATACTTAGATCTATCATGATTAAACGCGAAGAATAAGCAAGTGGTATTCACTAGTAGTAATATCAGTTAAACTAGGTTGTTCTAATAAGATTAGAAACCTAAAGACTAATGATTGTTCAAGAACTTTGGTGGTTGAAAAACAATGCGAAAGTACATGTCTAGGATTGGTTCTTTGAAAGACTTGGTATTTAAGCGTGACCAATACACCACCTCTCTTACATAAGTTATCTACATGGTGAACTATTCATTATTGTTCTTTCTATTAGACCATATGAACTTTGTTTTGGACAAATAGTTGTTCATCAAATATAGGAATTACATGAGATGTAATTAGCAAGTGTTGCTTACCTAAATAATTGAATTCTATGAGTAAAACCAAAGCTGACTTAGAATAAAATGAAATATGGATCCTTATCCACTAGAAATACTTTTAGCAAGTTTTTCGATTTTGAGGGTTTTTAATAGTGAGAATGTTATTACTTTATAAACATGATAAATAGGTACTTATAAAACATATTTTATCGTTGTAGATTTATGGCAAACACATTATCATTGTGATTCGTCCTTGAGAAGGACAAATTAAATGGCTTGAACTTCCTTGATTGGTTCCGCAATTTGAAGATTGTCCTCAAACAAGAACGGAAACTAACAGTCGTCGAAGAACTTGTCCCTAAAAAGCCAGCAGATGATGCCTCTAAAGATGAATTGGAAGCCTTTGAAAAATACTCAAGTGACATGGTATATGTGTCGGTTGTTTGATGCTTGCGACCATGACCCCTGAGCTTCAGAAGCAACATGAGGATATGATTCCCTATGAGATGGTTAAAAATCTCAAGAAATTATATGAGGGGTAAGCTCGTCAAGAGAGGTATGAGACCTCTAAAGCTTTGTTTCGATGCAAGATGGTTGAGGGAACTCTAGTGGGAACTCATGTTATCAAAATGATAGGGTATATTCAGACCCTGAAAAAGTTGGGCTTCCCTCTAAGTGTTGAATTGGCTACTGATGTTATCATGCAATCGTTGTTGGATAGTTTTAATCAGTTTGTTCTTAATTTCAATATGAATGAAATTAACAAATCGTTGCCCCAGTTGCTTGGTCTGTTAAGAACAGCAGAGAACAACATGAAAAAGGTTGGTTGCAATCCTATTTTAATGGTCTGAAAAGATAAAAGAAAAGGAAAGCCCAACACCAAGGCAAAGCCAAAGCCCAAAAAAGGAAAGGCTGCATTGAAACCTAAAGGAGGAGTTGCAAAAGAAGGAAAATGTTTCCATTGCAACAATGTTGGACACTGGAAGGGAAACCGCCTTGTCTATGTTGAGAACATCAAGAAGGCAAGAGAAAATGGACAGTTCGGATCAGGTATTTATGTTATTGATATTAATATATCAACATCTACTTATTGGGTATTAGATACCGATTGTGGTTCTCACATTTGTACTTTTGTACAGGGGCTAAAAAGGAGTAGAAAATTTGCAAAAAGAGATGTGGACCTACGAGTTGGAAATGGAGCAAGAGTTGCTGCATTAGCCATAGGAACATATACTTTGTCATTACCTAGTGGACTTGTTTTAGATTTAGAGGATTGCTATTTCGTACCTAGTTTGACTAAAAACATTATTTTAATTTCTTATTTGGACAAGATTGGTTTTGAAATTATTATTAAGAATAATAGTTGTTCTTTTTCCCTCAATAATGTTTTTATGATACGACTCAATTAATCAATGGCCTTTATATCTTAGATCAAGACAATTTCATATATAACATAAATACGAAAAGATCAAAAACAAATGACTCTAATCAAACTTATCTCTAGCATTGTCGCTTGGGTCATATAAGTGAGAAACGCATATCAAAACTTCCTAAAGATGGATTTTTGGATTCTTTTGTTTTCGAGCAATTAGATATTTGTGAACCTTGTTTAATGGAAAAAATGACCAAATCACCGTTTGACGGTAAAAAAGAATGAGCAAGTGATTTATTAGGCCTAATACATAGCGATGTATATGGACCGATGAATACACAAGCCAAATGAGGGTTTCAATACTTCATTACTTTCACTGACGACTTCAGTAGATATGGGTACGTTTACCTAATGCATCATAAATCTAATGCCCTTGAAAAGTTCAAGGAATTTAAGAATGAAGTACAAAACCAATTAGGAAAGAGTATCAAAGATCTTTGATCAGATCGAGGAGGGGAATACTTAAGCCTAGAGTTTGATGAACTTCTTAAAGAATGTGGGATTATCTCACAACTCACATCTCCAGGTACTCCACAACACAATGGAATCTCTGAAAAGAGAAATCGAACATTGTTAGACATGGTTCGATCAATGATGAGTCATATTGATCTTCCAACTTCTTTTTGGGGATATGCGCTAGAAACAACAGCATTCACAGTAAATCATGTTCCATCTAAATTGGTTCAAAAGACACCATATGAGATGTGGACTGAGAAACATCCTAGTATGTCTTTTATGAATATTTGGGGATGCAAAGTTATATTAAACATCAGATGTCTACAAAACTCGAACCTAAATCTCATAAGTGTAATTTTGTAGGGTATCCTAAAGAAACAAAATGATACTATTTCGTCAATCCATCTTAGAACAAAGTGTTTGTTGCTCGAACGAGAGTCTTCTTCGAAAGAGAATTTATTTTTAGAAAATGAAGTGGGTGAAATATTGAACTTGAGGAAATTCAAGATCAACCACAGATCACTAAACTAGAGATAGAACAACAACAAGTTCCACAAATAGTTGAGGAACATCCAATCGTTCTTGAAACACAACCACTGCGAAGGTCTATGAGAGAACACAATACGCCTGAGTGATATGGATTTCTTGTCACATTGCATGGAGATGTTCTTCTCATGGACCAAGATGAGCCTAGGACTTATCGGGAAGCAGTGGAGAGCCCAGACTCTGGAGAATGGCTAAAAGCCATGGAATCCGAGATGGATTATCACGGCACAATGAGAGAATGGTTTGACAACTTCGAATGGTCCCGACCATCTTGATTTCAGTTTTCTCGAGAAAAGTTTTAGCCGAGAATTGAATAAGAGAACTAGTTGGCCTGGCATGAATTGTCGCGGCAATAGTTCCTTGTCATGCCATTGTTTTGTTTTCTCCTTGTAGATTCGTGCATTGTTATAGGCGAGTGCACGGAATTCTTCTATCTCGTTGAGGTCCAACAAACGCTTTTACCCACTTTCCCAATCCATATTCACGGTCTTGATTGCCCAATATGCCTCGTGTTCGATTTCCACTAGTAAATGGCATGTTTTTCCATAGGCAAGTCAGAAGGGGGACATACCTAAGGGTGTTTTGAATGCAGTGCGATATGCCCAAAGTGCGTCATCTAGTCTTATTGACCAATCCTTCATAGAGGGATTTACAACTTTCTCGAGTATACCCTTCAATTCCCTGTTGGAAATTTCTGCTTGCCCATTGATTTATGGGTGATATACCGTGGCAATCTTGTGTGATACGCCAAAGCGTTACAAAATCTTGGCAATAAGTCTGTTGTCAAAATGCTTGCCTTCATCACTGATAATTGCTCTCGGCATCTCAAATCGTGTAAATATGTTTTCCTGCAAGAATCGTTGCACGGTCTTGGAATCGTTGTTGGGAACTGCAGCTGCCTCAACCCATTTAGACACGTAGTCAACGGCAAGTAGAATGTAGAGGTTGTCGAATAAAGATGGGAAAGGTCCCATAAAATCGATCCCCCATACATCGAACAATTCCACCTCGATGATGTTTTGGAGTGGCATCTCATGTCGTCTAGAGATATTGCCCATCATCTGGAAACGATCATATTGCTTGTAAAACTCTTGGGCATCTTTGTATAGTGTTGGCCAATACAAACCGGATTGCAAAACTTTGGCCGCGGTATGAGTTCCTCCAAAATATCTTCCATAGGGTGAAGAATAGCATTGCTGGAGTACATTATGCTGCTTTTCTTCAGGGACACATCGGCGTATAACCTGATCTGCACAATATGTAAACAAAAGAGGCTCATCCCAAAAGTAATGCTTAGCATCATGGCGGAACTGCTTCTTCCCTTGGTGAGTAAGGTCGTAAGGTAAAATACCACAAACAAGGAAATTAACTAAATCCGCGTACCAGGTTATTGCCAAGGCATGTGCTGCCGTGGCGACTGCTCCCAAGATTGCTGAGGTTTGTGCATCTAGAGTTGTCGAGGCATACGCGTCCATGGTTGTCGAGGCATGCGTATCAGTGGTTGCCGAGGCGTGTGCGCATGGAGTTGCCGATGCGTGCGCGTCAAGAGCTGCTACGGCGTCGAGGGTTGCCGAGGCATGCACATCCATGGTTCCTGAGGCGTGCGCGTCAAGAGCTACTGCGGCGTCGAGGGTTGCCGAGGCATGCACATCCATGGTCGCCGAGGCGTCAAGGGTTACCGAGGCGTGCGCATCCATGGTTGCTGAGGAAACTAAAAGTTGCTCATATGGGAATACATCACATATCTCTAAATCCGCGTCCTCCTCCCTATTGCGTTCTAAATGTGATAAGTGATCGGCCACTTGATTTTCTGTTCCTTTTTTGTCCTTAATTTCAATATCAAATTCTTGTAAAAGTAATATCCAACGAATCAAACAAGGTTTGGCATCCTTTTTAGCAAATAAATACTTAATTTCCGAATGGTCCGTATGAACGATTACCTTTGTACCAATCAGATAGGATCAGAACTTGTCAAATGCGAAAACTACAGCTAGTAACTCTTTCTCCGTTGTTGTGTAATTCACTTGAGCACTATTAAGAGTTTTACTAGCATAGTTTATCACATGAAAGGTCTTACTTATGCGTTGGCCTAGGACTGCTCCTACCGCGAAATCACTTGCATTACACATGAGCTCAAAAGGTAGCGTCTAATCTGGTGGAACGACAATGGGTGCCGAGGCAAGCTTTTCCTTCAGGGTTTCGAATGCTTGTGTGCAAGAATCATCAAAATTGAAGAATTTATCCTGTTCAAGCAAATTACACAAGGGTTTAGTAATTTTAGAAAATTTATGAATGAACCTCCTGTAAAAACCTACATGTCCAAGAAAGCTTCGGATTCCTTTAACCGAACTTGGTGGGGGTAATCTCTCGATCACGTCCACCTTGGCTTTGTCTACTTCAATTTCCTTGGATGAAATCTTGTGGCCGAGCACTATTCCTTCATCTACCATAAAATGGCACTTCTCCCAATTAAGGACTAAATCGGTTTCTTCACATCCTCCTAACACTTTCTCTAAATTGCCGAGGCAACTATCGAAGTCATTACCAAAAACAGAAAAATCATCCATGAAGATCTCAAGGAAGTCTTCGACCATGTCTGAAAAGAGTGACATCATGCATCTTTGGAAGGTTGCCGGGGTATTACACAATCCGAACGACATCCTTCTGAAAGCATAAGTACCGTATGGGCATGTGAAGGTTGTCTTTTCTTGGTCTTCTGGTGGTATGGCAATTTGATTGTAACTTGAATAACCATCAAGAAAACAATAAAAGGGTTTACCTGCAAGACGGTTAAGCATTTGATCAATAAAGGGTAATGGGAAGTGATCTTTCCTAGTGGCTTTGTTTAGCTTTCGATAATCCATACAAACTGTCCAACCGGTCACAGTCCTAGTTGGAATGAGTTTATTGTTTTCATTACTTACCACCGTTATATCTCTATTTTTCGGTACATACTGTACCGGACTTACCCATGTACTATCAGAGATAGGGTATATAATGCTGGCATCAAGCCAGTTGATGATTTCTTTCATTACAACCCCTTTCATGGCATGATTCAGTCTCCTCTGGGCCTCAATCGAAGGTTTTTGATCATCTTCCAACAAAATCTTATGCATGTACACTGCCGGGCTAATTTCCTTCAAGTCGGCAATTGTCCACCCTATTGCCTTATTGTGTAGCATCAGCATTTTGATCAGCTTTTTTCCTGCTCAGGCTGTAACTTAGAGGAAATAATTATAGGCAATGTATTATCGGTTCCTAAGTAAGAATATTTTAGTTGCTCTGGCAACTGTTTCAACTCAAGAATCGGTGGTTGTTCAATAGAGGGCTTTTCGAGCTTACTTTCCTTACCTGAGTAATCCAGTGGTTCAAAGTATGTACATGGTCGATTGACTAGCCAATTTGCCTCTTCTTATTGTTCCTCATCGATCGGTTCTTCATACTCCTCAAGTTCCTCTTGATCAGCAATATAGTTACCGAGGCAACTAAATTCCTCGTCGAAGTTAAACTCTGACGTGGCATGAAGAAGTCGGCATTCTTTCGGATCATCGGCATGCCTTGGGGTTGGAACACATTTAGTTTAACTTTCTGGTCATTCACCCTCATTGTGAGTTCCCACTTTTCAACATCGATCAAGGTTCTCCCTGTTGCTAGGAAGGGTCTCCCGAGAATGATAGGTGATGTTCATCTGCTTCACAATCCAAAACAATAAAGTTAGTGAGAAAAATAAATTTATCAACTTTTACCAGTATGCCTTCGATTTTTTCCTCTAGATGCACATAGGATCTGTCGGCTAGTCAGAGCATAATCATTGTAGGTCTTGTTTTCCTGATTCCTAGTTTTTGAAAACCGATTTAGGCATCAAGTTTATGCTTGCTCCAAGGTCACATAATGATTTCCCGACATAGTGGTTTCCATGGAACAATGTATTGTGAAACTTTCGGGATCCTTCAACTTGGGTGGCATGCGATTGTGCAACATGGCCATGCATCCCTCTATTTGGCAACTATTTCAAACTCTCCTAGCCTTGTTCTCTTGGACATAATGTCTTTAAGAAACTTGGCATAGTTCGTTATTTGTTCAGTTGCTTCAACCAATGGCAAGTTGATGTGGACTTGCTTTAGGATATCAAGAAACTTCTTGAATTGATATTCTTGCTTTTGTCGCTTCAACCTCTGTGTTAATGGTGGTGGAAGTCGGATATCTTCGATTCTTTCATTGGTCCGAACCCGATTGATGGCATTGCCGAGGCATTGTCAACCCCAGGGTTGTCGTGGCATGCCTATCGTTGGTTGCCGAGGCATCCTTATCGCCGGTTGCCTAGGCATGCTTATTGCTAGGTGCCGCGGCAATTCCTGGTTTAGTATCTAAGGCTTTGCCGCTGGGTTCGTCTTGATCTTTTTGTGGAGATTTGTTTGGTGAGTGAGCTTGAGCCTCTTTAAGTTGTTGGCCATTTCTAGTGGTGATCGCCTTTCATTGCTCATGGTCGTTCCTCTTGCGACTTCAAGTCGCTAGGTAAACCTCCTTGCGGTCTAGTATTTAGGTTTTGAGCAAATTGTCCGACTTGATTTTCCAATGATTTGATTGTCGCCTCTTAGTTTTACTATCTCATCTCGGTCCTATTAATAAAAGTATCAGTTCTTTTTATGAAGTTACTATTCTCAGCCATATAAGATTAAGTTTTCAACATAAAAGTATTGAGAGAATTTTCCAAAGAACTATATGTTGTCGGTTGTTGCTATGCAACTATTGCCGTGGCATATTTTACTGGAATCCTGATGCTTGTGCATTCTGATTGTTATGGTTTAGAGCATTGTTGGGATTACTCCATGAAAAATTCGGGTGCTTCTTCCAAGCTGGATTATATGTATTGGACATCACATTGTTGTTTCAGTTGTAATTCCCCACATAAAAGCTGGATTCCGGATTCTGCATACATTTAGAAGAATCATGGTTACCACCACATAACTCACAAAAGGAATCCATTACCTTGACCTCTTGTGTATTGTTTGGTTT